>JBBPDA010026878.1:0-15369 GCA_037974385.1 Arnoldichthys spilopterus | reverse complement strand
TTTTCATTTCTTTGTCATTGGACAAACTTACAAAATCAGCGAGGGGTCAAATAATTATTTCCTCCACTGTATATATTGGTGGATGCTTAGTGGATTGCTAGTGGTGCCTGTAATCCATATAATACATTTTATATACATTATATATATATATATATATTACATATAAAATCAGCCATAACATTAACACCACTAACAATGGCACCAGTCAGCGGCTTGTGATATATATTGTGCAGCAAGTGAACAGTTAGTTCTTGAAGCTGATGTGTTGGAAGCAAGAGCTTTGAGGGCCTTATTGTGAAGGCTGGATGACAAGACTTGTGGAGTGTTCTAGTTGTGCACTAGTTAGTACCTACCAAAAGTGACCCAAGAAAGAATGACTGGTGGGTCATGGGCACCCAAGGCTCACTGCTGCATGTGGGGACGGAAGGCTAGACCATCTGGTCTGATCCCACAGAAGAGCTACTGTGGTATAAAAAGTGTTGCTGACTCTGATAGAAAAGGGTCAGATCACACAGTGCACCATAGTCAGCTTCAGCAGCAGGAGGGAAACGCACAGTATTAGGCGGGTGGCCTTAATGTTATGGCTGATTGGTGTATATATTTTTTGATACATTTCTATGGCAGGAACTAACTGTACCTCGGTGACAGGCCTGCATCGTTGCATTTGCATTTGTTAAAGGATTACACCAGCCTTTTCCAATCCTGTTACTATCCACCTCATCTGTAAAATCCGTCCAATTACCACTCAGATAACAGCGGAGCTGGTTGCCTCAGGAACGTAGCTGTAGTCTTTTCTGAGTTACACTGAATTGCTTTCCCGTGCTCCCTGCAGGTCAGACGGTGTGTAAAGGTGGCCCTGAGCGGCCGTGCTATAAGATTGCCTACTTCAGGGACGTGTCGAGTCGCGTGGCCTTCGGGGAGGCCCTGCAGGCATGCGAGATGGATGGCGGCTCGTTGCTGAGTGTGGAGAGTGCAGCGGAGCAGCAGCACATCGAGCGTCTGCTGCAGGAGCTCAGCAGCTCCTCTACAGGGAGTGCTGCAGGCACAGGACCAAGCATAGCTGATGGAGATTTCTGGATTGGTTTGAGTCGCACGGATAGCAACAGCCCCCAGGAGCATGGGAGCTTCGCCACCTGCCCTGACCTCTACAGATGGACAGACGGCAGCGTCTCACAGTTCAGGTTTTTACAAGAGTTGTGACTAAATAAAGTTCTTATGTATGATGCAGATAAAGAACAGAAGTAATTAAGAAAAAAAACATACATGACACCAAGGCCGTAATGTCCATCGCTGCTGTGAGACAAAAACCTTGTATCTCCAAAATGGCAACTTTACAAGGCGAGCACAAAACCTTCTTCACTGATAATGGAGGTTAGTGTAAGATGTACTGTTTATAAGTCATTCAGAACAGTTTCTTTTGCTCAATTCATCATGAAATGTTGACACAATGTCAATGTCGGCAGTTTTCAAATGTAAAAAAAATGTAAAAAATGACAAATTTCGGAGAAATTAGGTTTTGGTTGGACAGCCACGGTATCGCACGTACCTAATTATTCATTGCTCTTCAGCTACTAACCATGCATTGCTAAAAATCTCATCTCCACCCTGGAAACAAAAGCCTGCACCCTACAATGGGAACAACACTTATGTCACATGGCAAATGACACCAGCATGAAAGACACAACCCCCTGGGCCCTCAACCTACAGGCCTTTCATATTCAAAGCCAATGTAAAAAAGTAAAATGTATATCCTGTTATTGTTAAATAAGGACAAAAGTATAAATTCCAGCATCAAGTGGGTTGCTACCATTGTTTTTAGACAGGTCATGCACTTATGTTGAGTTTTTAGATAACAAAATGGGGATAAAGCCTCTTTTACCTCTTAGATTCATTAACCTCATATCTCCAGTGGAAAGATACACAAGAAAGCTTTGATGATGATGATGAAAGATGTCTTGGCTGATAAACTGAAAGGTGCTTTCCAAGGGAACCATAAAGTTCTAAATTGTTCAGGGAGTTCAGAGCTAGACAGGTACCCTGGACCTTGTCAAGACAAACAAAGTGAATTGGGAAGGCCTGGTACTTAGGATTTGTAGTCTTACCTTTAGCACATTTCACTGCTGTCATCTTCAGCACCTTGTTGGTCTTACAGGAACTGGTACTACGATGAGCCATCGTGTGGAGGGGAGGCTTGCGTGGTGATGTACCATCAACCAACTGCACTGCATGGGCTGGGAGGGCCATACCTTTATCAGTGGAACGACGACAGGTGCAACATGAAGCATAATTTCATCTGCAAGTATGAGCCAGGTATGACAACACATATTGAACTAACACACACTGGAGAAACGTGTTCCAGCAGTGAAGATATACTTGAACTTCACACTGAATACTGAATGCATTCATACTGATTGTAGCTTGCTCAGTCTACCTGAATGTGAACTCAAATGGAAATGTTGTTCTCCACAATATAGAGAGCCATCTGGTTAAGGAGCATGGAGATAGGCCTGGAGATCGTGATGGAGGTGAAGCAGATGGCAAATCTCTTATCATCCGACTCAAATCTGATGCACGTACATGCATGTTTACCCAAATGTTCACACTGTTGTGCTTACAGGCCTCCCAGATATTTCAACGGCGCACGAAGAAGAGAGCAAAACACCTGCTGTTAATGAGGATGAAAGCCTTCATGTCATGGTGGCGGGACCCTCAAGTAATAGCAGCCCTAATTTATGTACAACATAAGCCTTTTTTCCCCCTCAGTTTTCCGCCACCAGAGTATAAATATATTTTTCCACTTTGTAGGTATGCTGCTGATTTACGTGATCATCCCCACCATTCCTCTCCTGCTGCTGATTCTTGTGGCCTCAGGGACCTGCTGCTTCCAGATGCTGAGCAAAAGGTGATAACATACATTTACTCATTTAGCAAACGTTTATCCAGAGCAAATTAAAAATAACAGTGAAAGCCAAGCCTGCATGAGGCACACAGAATCTGCAAAGAGTTATGACGCAAAACGCAAGAGGTCTGGCACAGCCTGATCTGGATAACTACATTCACATTTAGACCAGAAGGACAAAAAAGCTTTTTTTTTTTTTTTTTCTTAAAGCAAGAAGGCAGTTAAAAAATATGCGTTGTGCTTAACCCTTTAATGAATTTTTTTTCTTTGCATTTTATATTAATTTGAGCCAACAATAACAGTAATATTATTATATAAACCGCAATTTAAATATAAAATTGTATCTAAATATAAATAATATTTAAATATAGGCATCAATCATACAGTCGAGACTTCTGTTTATTGCAAAACTCTGAAAACATAAATGAATTAGTTAAAATCAAACAAAATGATTGGATTCTAATAAAGCTTCTCAGAGAAATTCATTAAACCTCATCAAATGTTTGTCAGTGCAACAAAAGCACCTGCAACTAGCATGTCTTTGTCTAACTTCTGGTGAAGAATCTCAGTGAAAAGGTCGACTAATTAAAGACAAGAGCAGTGCTGGAACAATCAGGTTGAGTTAAGAAAAGGAAACATGTTAAATGTAGTGATATAACATGAAAAATAAGATGTACTATGTGTGAGGTCTGGTGTTACCCTTGGAACTGTCTAAAGGTGTATGGCCTCAGACAGAGTAAAATAAATAGTGTAGACACAAAAAGCTAATTTTGCTAACAATGAAAAAGAATAACCACCAAGTAGCATTATGCAAATGCAGTTATGTCTGGTTTTGTGGTTGTTACCAGCTTCATTTCTTGTTAGCATGTATGGTCAACTGATTTCTTTAAAGGTGAAGGTGGAATGCCATCCCTTAAATCTAAACATGGCCTCGTTATACAGTGTCCTTGCCTCTAAACTAAATGTTGCCCTTATTTAAACTAAGTCTTAAATCTAAAGGTTCCATTGAATGGAAAACTGTGTGTTACCTGGGCATAGGTGGAAAAGGAGAGTGGGGTACACAAAACTAATATGCCTTGTCAATAACCAATGCTGCCTCCTTCAAATCCCAGCAAACTACCAGTATAATGTAATCGTTAGGATCGTTCATATTCACACCCCCAAGATGAACACATTTCAGCCCACGTTCTAGCTCAGGACATTCAGGTGGACCCTCACAGCCGAAGTTTCTCCTGGTATTGTAAAGAAGCAAACACGGACAACTAGCAGCAATAGCAAGATGACAGACCACCGACTGTGCAGGGGATGTCTGCACTTTACACACCCTTCCCAAGGAACTGAACGGGCAGAGCAGATGCTTATCTTTAAAAAATGG
Source organism: Arnoldichthys spilopterus (assembly GCA_037974385.1). Taxonomy (NCBI): domain Eukaryota; kingdom Metazoa; phylum Chordata; class Actinopteri; order Characiformes; family Lepidarchidae; genus Arnoldichthys; species Arnoldichthys spilopterus. Next base: position 11,095 of record JBBPDA010026878.1, on the reverse strand, counting down.
CATATATGTACATCACAAATATCAAATATCCATATCAGCCTACAAATCCCACATCCCACCCTGTGCACACTCAAGTGAAGTGTAGCCAACAAATAAATTGATTTAGGATCATTGAAATAAAAGGATCACTGCAAGTCAGTTCCTCAGTGATGTTAGTGGTGTTTGACTCGAAGTAGAGTGTCTTAAATGAATGTAGACATATTTTCTAGAGATACGTTGCAGCAAGTGAGTAACTATTATAATGAAAAATAATTATTTTGATGTGTTTATTATGAAATCCATCTACTTTTATTTGCATGTTAATTGTTTTTTAAGTTTTAACTTTTTAAGTTTTTTTCTCTTTAAATGTAACCATATGTTGCTTTGTCTTCTGTGTTTATTTTCACATAAAAAATACATATGTATATACATATATTTTAAATACATGTAGACTAAGCAATTTTAGAAATACTGAATTGTTTACAGACAAGTACCAGTTGTAATGTTACTGTTTGTGTTGCAGTTACACATGGAGTGCAACAAAATCTAGAAAATCATTAAATAAATGATAAATATTTATAAATGATATATATATATATATATATATATATATATATATATAATTGTATTTACACATATGATAATTATATATTATATTTCTTATTTATTTAAACTTTAAACATTTGCAACTGGTATTATATACATGTAAGTACCTGAAAGCTCCACAGGCACAGTTTCACTTCATCAGTAATCACACACCCAGTGTGAATACTGCTGCACATCAAACACGTCGCATAATGGCAAAGCACTAACAACACATCCCTGATGGCATCGATGCCGGTTCCTGACTGATCAGTAGTGAAGTTCATTTGCAGGAGTGAGACAGGATCTTCCGTTCATTCCACTGTCACACTAAAGCCTTTCACTTTGATGGAATTGGTTTGTTATGACCACACAGGTTGGAGAAGCACTATTAGAGGATATGCTTAGCTTAGCAGTGGCGGTTTGTGTCTACAGTTATTAGTCCCTGTAAGAGCACAGCTGGCTGCTGCCTTACACTGCACTGGCACAGAGAATGGAACTTCAGCTCTCATCAGCATCCTGACCAGCAGATATCAGGCACATGCTGAAGTAAGCATTGTCCCTCTCAGCAATGTATGAAGCAGTCCAACCCCTTCGTAGCTGTGAGCCCTGTGCCTGGCAGGGCAGTATAAAGTGCTTTATTTATGTAATTCATTATGTTTATTAGGCCCCACTCCCACAGAGTGATGTCTTTTTAACATATTTTCGATCACTCAGCCTGAATGGGCATCCGTAGACAATGCATTTAATCACTGGCACTAACTGGCCTCACTCTTGGCAATAAAAGGCTTCCTGGAGCATGTTCAAGTCCTCAGGGTAAACACCCTGCCCTCAGAGCAGATGTATTTTGGATTTACAGTGTCTGCCACATTCAAAACGCAGTTTAATAATCTGAGAGAATTACAGTGACAAGTGGGTTTAGATTTGGTCACCCATCTAAAGGTCATCTAGTATGCTTATTTTCCAACAAGCCAATATTTGTCCATTTGAGGTATCTTATAATATTTGCTATATAATATATTATATAATATATTTAAATATTCAGCCAAAAATCAAACATATCATTATTTATAGGCCTGTCAAGAAAAGGAAAGTTTAACTGTCACTTAATGCCTTTATAACTGACTGACGTGTCTTTTTTCTTTAATTGACTTTATCCATGTTCATTACTCACCACCGCCCTCTAAAGGTGTTAAAATAAACAAACATTACTCACTCACCTCACTAAAGGTGTTAACATCAAATAAACGAAAATTACTCACCACCGCCCTTTAAAGGTGTTAACATCAAATAAACAAACATTACTCACCACCTCCCTTTAAAGGTGTTAACATCAAATAAACAAACGTTACTCACCACCTCCCTTTAAAGGTGTTAACATCAAATAAACAAACGTTACTCACCTCCGCCCTCTAAGGTGTTAAAATAAACAAACATAAGAGTGTAAATGTAAAAAAGAAATGTAAGACACTTAATTTTCCTGGGTAGGTTGGATACATTTGAAATTTGGGTAAAATTGTTTTCTACCAAACACTTTCTATAAAATAATTGTAGAAATCTTGTATACAATAGATAATAACCATAAATAACATTGCATCACTTGACATCTTTCATCTCTTTTACTTAGAAAACCACGGACCAAAACGAGTGTGAATCAGTCAACACTCTGGATCTCCAAGACTCCTAAATCAGACAGTGCGATGGAGGTGTAAAAAGAGAAAACTCTCATCTTCCTCTAAGGAAAACGACCCTGCGGTGGTTTACTCAGACAGTCCACGTACGTTTTTTGTCCAGTTGTAAGTTGTATGTCTTCTAATTTAAGGTAATCTGTATCTGAATGGTAACACTGTGTACACTCTGCTCTTCTGTGATATTTCCCTAGAAGGACTCTTGCTCTTTTGGCCCAAACCAGCCCACATTAATTATTCAAATCGCTTCAATTTAATTTACCATGCAAAAAATGTTCTGTAATAGCACTTGCATTCCTCCTCTCACGCTCCTCTCCATTTCCTTCTCTCCATCAGAGAGAGTGATTGGTGCAGTCGGTTGCAGAGGGGAGCCACCACTAATTGGCACCAAAACACAGAGAGCAATTAAATTACTGTGATTAAGACGAGTGCGAATGGGACCCACATAAAAAGAGGACTCTGGAGTCCCACTGACACTAAATGCAGTCACTGCGATTGAAGACTGCAATAAAGTGAATTAATCGGTGACAAAAAGGCAAAAAGAAAATCCCATTCGGGGACAAAAAGCAGTCAGCTTCAATCAAAAAATTAGGCGGAAGAAGATCACTCACGGTTCTAGGACTGGGTCTCTCTACACACTCGCTCCATCAGGCCTTTCCAAAAAAAATGCCCTGACATAGATGCTTCACTTTTAATGGACTGTTACATTAACTTGAACAGCATCACTACTAGATGGTGTCTACTAGTGGGCCTGCTTCATCATTGGCCACATTAGTGGTGATTCGTGCATATTTTTATATGATCTATTTCCAGTTTAGCCATACGCATCCTGATCGCTATTATATATGCAGTTTTTGCATGTAACGTCGTTTCTGTTAGTAATTTTAAACACACTGTGAACATGGTCTTAAAAAACTGCATATATAAAACTGATGGTAACACTTCACTGAAGTCCATTGTTCTCAAGACTACACAGCACCTTTTTCCAATGCAAATTATATCAACCTATACATTACAGCCTATACAGCCATTTATAAAGGCTTATTTCTTTATGCATCAGTTTTTATAGCAATGGCAGAGGTTAAATGACATCAACATGGACAAAAGCAGCTTTGATAACTATTGATGCTTGTTGAAATAAGCCATAGTAATGCTTACGTAGATTTAGGTCGGTTGGAATGAAAGGCTTACTGTATGTGTCATATAGCCTTCAGAACGATAGTGAAGTGTTACCAAACTGACAAATCTCCAAGTTCATTGAAAAGTGTCATATAAAATGGAATAAACTGCACTGTTTAATTGTATCTATTCACATTTGTCTGTTAGCAGTCTGCTTGTAAATGATGGTGATCACATTCGGTCTTCGGTTTATAAGAGTGGGTGTATTGTATGTGTGTGTTTGGATAGGAAACGTTGTACAGGATCGTTTGGTTTTTTAAGTATTTTTGGGACGGTTACAAAAATGAAATAAAGTGGTCATTGTGAAGAGTGTGGCTCGAGTGAGAATGAAAAATCAACAAGCAATGGGAAACACTGATATAAGCAGCTGTCTGCATCAGTATACACCAACAGCCATAACATTAACACCACTGACAGGTGAAGTAAGAAACATTGACTCCTGTTATTTCATTATCTGTCCGGGAGGCTGGATAGATTAGGCAGCAAGTGAACAGTCAGTTCTTGAAGATGATGTGCTGTAAGCAGAACAATTGGGAATGAGGATCTGTGTCACTTTGACAAGGTTCTTATTATGATGTTTTGTATGACCTAATCAGAGCATCTCCAGAACAGCAGGTCTTGTGGAGTGTTTTAGGTCTGCAGTAGTTAGTACCTACCAAAAGTGATCCAAGGAAAGACAACTGGTGAATTGGCGACAAGGTCATGTGCCCCCAGTGTCTCACTGCTGCATGTGGGGAGTGAAGGCTACAGAGAAGCTACTGTGGTTTAAAAAGTGATGCTGACTCTGTTAAAAAGGGGTCAGAACACACAGTGCAACACAGTCAGAGCTGTTTCAGCAGCAGGAGGGACACATTCAAAATTAGGCAGGTGGTCTTAATCTTATGGCTGGCTGATGTATTTCACATAACTTCGAAAGCTCTTTTCTTTATCTTCAGTTACTGAATTAGATGGAAATACTGTGAAGGAGTAGGCCGCTATCAGCAGCACCCGGGAAGTAGTGTAAGGGATGGTACTTTGCTCTAAGGAACCTCAGTGGTACCTGGGCTGGGACTTCAACCTGCGACCTTCTGTTCAGGTGGTAAGGTCCTAACCACTAGGCCACCACTTCCCAACAGTCTGTGCAATAAATGACATCTCATGCCCTTCATCTTTTATATTCATTGCACATAAGAACATTTCCTTGCTAATGGCTGGTAGCGGATATGCCTCATGTTTTGAGCTCTGCCAGCATGTCATTTTTGCAGTCGACAGAGATAAATCTAAGCTTTTTGATGAATCCAATACCTGTAGGTACATAAAGTAATAAATTATGGATTTTGATGGAGAACCCGAGACTGATAGCGATATCTGGTAGAACAGAGGATGAGCTTATTATGTAGATGCCATGAGAAAAACAAGTGTAGCCATGGAAGCACTGAAAAAAGTGGTGTGATCTGAATGTGTGACTCAGCCTGGCCTCCAATTAGTAACTGCATACACTTTAAACACACTGTTCATTACAGAGTCTATTAAACTAATCAGTTCACTGCTCCCGTCACATGTCACAGTCCTAATTACAGATATGGCTGCAATCATGGCTCCAGAGGCTCAGGGTAGAATTAATTAAAGAAACAAATCGTTCCCCATTTAGAGAGGGAAGTAGATTACAGGCATGACACACAAACAGCTCTCAGACACGACCCAGCTCTCTATGAGCGCTGTGATTGGAGGAGTAAAATTGGAATATTGGAAATGCAGTTTAAACGCAGTTCAGAATGTTTTATAAGAACAGGAGTCAAATTTGTGCCACTGCTGAAGAGGAAGATGGGTCAAGATGGGGCAGCTGATTTAAACCAGCATGAACGTTTATAAAGACTTATCCAAGACTTGCTGGAGTAAACATTAATAAAGGTTTGCCATGATTTGTCATTATAGGCATACGGACACTGCCCTTCACTTGCAACCAACATTTTTAACTTGCTGTGCCTTAGAGGCATCAACCGCTAATAAGCACACAGTGACACACATCAGTGATACGTTATTGATCATCAGTTTGTGCCATGTGCTGCCAATCAGACATTTTTATGGATGTCTGTTGAGCTGATGGGAACTGTGAATCAATGCACTGCAAACAGATTATGAGCTTGTTGTAAGATTAGAAGGTTAGAAATGTCTTTCAAGAGATTTTTACTTAATGTCATTGCTGGAACAAAACCTTGCATCTCCATTTTTGTTTTTCATCTTTTAAACATAATTGGAAAATAGCAGCTGCTGTTTACACCGTATGAAACGTGATGAACAGACCAGTAGAAATGGGCCAAAATTGAAATCAAAGCACTTTAACTTGAAATTTAAAGTGGTTAATGTTACATGTGCTGGAGACAAGTGGTTTTGACAGCGGCATTGAGGTTCTATAACATAATTTTTAGGTGAAATGAGCAGTTTTTCTAGAAATTTTCATTACATAAAACACATAAAGATTACGTAAATAGGTTAATGTTATTATATTTTTAAAAAATCTAATATATATATATATATACACACTAAACTTTGATTAACAGTAGAAAAAACCTTTTTGGTGCTAAATATCTTTTCATGTATTTATTTAACTACAATAAATAATAAGATTTTCTACATAAATATAAAAAATGTATAACTGGTCAATCTTGCATTTTTACAACACACTCATAGTGAGCAGTTACAGATATACTGCCTACTTCTAAAATGTTTTCTGCTGCCAAAATATCGTTACTTGCTCTGTGAGCACAGCAGGAATATACACAACTTCACAGCAGGAACATACACTTATTTGGTGTAAATGAGCTTTAATGAAAGATTTCAGCGTAGCCAAAATGCACAATGGAATTAAAGAGGTTTAGGAAGTGTTGTAGTAGCAGTACTGTTGTATGGAACCCTCACAGACCACACTTCACAAATCACTTCACAACTTCAAACCACAACCTTTCACCCAGCGTGACAACTTCCTGCCATTGCAGTACTTATCCCAGGTGTCCCTGTAAGCACAAATTCCAAGATCAGTGTACATCGTGGTATAATATTACACATGTGTATTCTAATGTGTGCAGCTAATGGGATCCATTACATCATCCATTAGAATATGTCTGCTGAACACTTACCATGACTTCAGCCCCTCACTCCTGACAATGACCTTCACGCACTCAACAGAAGCCTTCAGATTATCATTGAGAAGATCTAACAGCAGGGAGATATGTTCATTTTCGTACATGCACAAACATAACAGTTAATACCAATGTATTCACTGCATGAGCTGTAGTTCGTGTAAGCATCTTTTTCTACACCTTGTGGGCCAGTTTCCTGAACATTTCCAGATTACATGTCTTGGATTAAACAGTTAAAGGTAAATCTTTTAATTGTAATGCGAGTCACTCGTAGAAACGAGACTCCGCACCATTCAATGAGATGCATAAGGTACAGAAAATGTGCCAAAATGTGTTTTCATATGAGATTGATTTTTCATTAATTAATTAATTAATTAATTAATTAATTAACATTAGTTTTTCTTAAGACAGTATTTGAGAAAATAAAATTTTTAAAGATTAAGATTTTTTTTCTTTATTACATGGCCATTTTCATCTGTCCGTACTAAACAACATGGCAACAATGCCTAAAATATTACCAATAAATGCTGTATATTTTGTTAAACTTTCATTATTTTTAGTTTTATATTTGTCCCTGTTTACATAAGATATGATTATTCAAAATTTATATTTTTTATGTGAACCTCTTAGTTTTATTTACCACCACATCATTGATTTGTCTGTAAATAATCTACCATTGCTTTAGATGATGTCATAGAAAGAAAATGACATCATCTGAGCCTTTGGAGCATTCAGGGAAAAAACAGGAAAGTTCTTTCCATTTACCATTTTTTATTTGATCATTTTTTTATGTTAGATGGAGCCAAGCTCAACCGTACCACCCGGTCATGCAAAAATCAACAGTGAAAAGTTTTTATTAAGATTTTACACTATTAAGACATAGAAAACTACATTCAAACTGAATGCATGTATGATGATACATCAGAAATTTGGACCACATAGAGAACCGTGGCCACTTTAGGATGAATTCATTCACTCACTGTGTTTAAAGAAAAAGAATCATTTTATAACATTTTTATCTGTTGATTTAGTTTAACAAATGTTTCTAATCTTAAGTGTAAAACCAACAAACCCGATAGAGAGACAGTTTGTCTGTACCACCCTATCACATTGGCTACCACCACATCAAAGGGGGATTTTGTTAAAAACTGATGGAAAAGCAGTAAATTGCTCTATAAAATGTTGAATAAAATTCTTCTTAAGTAAACAAACCAAAGTAACTTTGATTTGAACATGTGAATACAAAATACACTTTATTCTAGGCTCAGACTTAATCTGGCTCTGGAGAACTGGCCCTGTATCATTATGACCTAAAGGCTCCTGAATGCATGAACCGCAATGTGTGAAATCTCCATTACCTCCACAGGGGATTCTGCACAGGTTCTTTCCCCCCTTGGTGCCATCGTCACACCACTTGAAGCTGTTAATTTGGAAGATTCCATAATCCTTGCCTGCATCATCACTGGACCGCACCTTGTGGGTCTTAAATCTGCTTTCCCAATAAGCCATACACACATCTATAGTAGTCAGACAAGGTGAAGTTAGTGAAGCATGAGAAACTAACTGGAGAATAAGCACAAAATATATTCAATTCTACACACACACCAAAAAAAACAATCTGTACTCAGCTGTACTTTATTCCTCACCTATCCTAAACCCTCTCCCCTAACCTTCCCCTCTAACTACCCTTAACCCTCACCCCTAACCTTCCCCTCTAACTACCCCTAACCCTCACCCCAACTAACCCTAACCTTCCCCTCTAACTACCCTTAACCCTCACCCCTAACCCTCAGCCCCAACTAACCCTCACCCTCACCCCAACTAACCCTAACCTTCCCCTTTAACTACCCCTAACCCTCACCCCTAACCTTCCCATCTAACTACCCCCAACCCTCACCCCTAACTAACCCTAACCCTTCTATTCAACTTCCCCCAATAAAAATGTGAATGAATAAAAATATGAAGGAATGTTACTGTGAGTAAAAGCAGAGCTATACTCACAATTGCCGAGTGCAAATCCCTCAAAGCCTTCAAGCCCTTGTTCCTTAAAGATGCGAGCGACCTCACAGCGGCCCAGCCTGCGAGACTCGCACACAGCCAGCAGCATCGCACACACCAAAATAGCAAGCTTCATGATGGAGAAAGGGTTCAGCACTACTGCTGAGAAAGAAGACTACAACCCAAGCATGTACTGGAGACCAATACAACCAGGGGGTGACAGGGGAGCTATTTATGGGGAAATGTCAGCATTGGTGTTGAAATAATTTACGCAAATGTTTTCAGTTGGGTTTGTAAGGGTTTCCACACTCAGTGGACAGTGGTAGAGATTGAGAAAGCACAGTGAAGGGAAGGAGGAAAAATATAATGGATTACAAATAAAGTCTTTATTAAAAGCAAGAAACGGAAAAAATAAATGGGTTGAATAAACGTAAGTTAACTTTCTACTTAATCAGTGGAGCAGCTAATAAAATTGCTTTTCAGCATCGAACAGTGATGCTGCCTTCACCGTCTGACCGTTATGTTGTAGCACCATGTTGTGAAAACCAAACCAAACGTACTGCAATTCAAACTGCCGGCGAAAAAAAGCAACTGTTAGTGAAGAAAGCTGGAAATTGAGAGTTTAAGGATGTGTTCCAACACCCAACGACATAACTGCCCCAACTAACCTTCAGCGGCAGAAAGGGGAAGTAAAGAACTCTGAGTAGTGTTCTCTCTCTCCGCTCTGCATTAGCTGGCACAGGAGTCAGGGAGATCTGAACAGATGCATTATGTCAAAAGCTCCTTAATCTCTCAGATTACTGCAGTAATAAAACATGCTGCACAAAGACACAAGCTGCAGTTTCACAAGACAAATAGCAAGAACATTATCAAGTTACACTGACAAAGATGTTCAGAAAATAAAGGTTTGATTCTACAGATGAAAAAGTCACAATTAATATCATAATAGTGTAATAGTCTTAAAGACATTTCTGCATTTGATTTTTTTATACAAAAAAATAAAATGTACACATGGTCACTGTCCAGAGAAAACCACGTATCTCCATTTTTGTTTTGAGATTTTTATTTTTCTGCGTCAACACAGCAGCTGGCCCTTACACTGTGTGAAACTTTCATGACGAACAGACAAGTAGAAACGCTCCAGAATCTTTTGTTCTACAATGTTCTTCCAATAATTTACTTTAAACGTGAGGAATGTAGGCAGTGGGCAGCTATCAACAGCACCTGAGGAGCAGTGTAGTAGGACGGTACCTTGCTCAAGGGAACCTCAGTGGAACCTGGGCCAGGACCTTCTGTTCACAAGGGCAACGTCCGAACCACTAGGCCACCACTGCTCACCAATATGACAATATGCAAATGAGATGTAATCTATTTAAATATTCATACATAAATCATTAATCTCAATAGTAAGTGTGTTCTTTCAAGAACAAAGTTTGGTTCTGTAGTGTCCTACAGATTTGTGGAACACCAGCACACCTTAATAACATAATGGAGGCCTGAGTGGCCAAACAAGGTCCTGGATGGTAATTACAAGTAATACTGGGCCTTCATAAGAAGAGGTGAACATATTATCGACATAAAAACTACTTTGCTTATTAATAATATTTATATTTATTATAATATTCATGTTTTTCAGAGCAAATAAACACTTGCTGCCAGATAAACAGCTTTTAAATGATTAGACTTCCAACTTTTGCACAGTAATGTACACACACACACACACACACACACACACACACACAGTCTGTCCAAGTTTATTCCATGTTAGACATTGTTGCCTTTCTGTGATTCCAGCAAAAGCTGTCTGAACAGTGCCCCCTGCTGGATGAGAGCAGAGGGTGAGTCAAATTCCACCGCATGACCAGCATCCAGAACCAGCACCCTGTGATCATAAGAGACAATCAGAAATGTACCGTGTAATGTAACGTAACATAACATAACTTTATTGTCTTAGTGGAGCTGCTTCATTTTTAGCCGTAACGTCACCTGTCTGTATCCATGACACTGTCTGGATTCTGACTCAACCATAGCATAGTGCACTGCGGGAGCTGTGTACGGACCAGCTGCTGAAGCAGACGCTCTGATTCTGAATCATCTGAAGGAAGAGCGTCCTCCACCAACAGCACTCGGGCCTTCCCCAGCAGAGCTCTGGCCAAACACAGCAGCCTCTTCTGCCCAGAGCTAAGGAAGCTAAAAGAAGCTCAGAGCAGAGAACAGTGATTACATACATTCTCAATATACCACAGCAACAAACCAAAAACTAGTCAATGTGCATTGCTGCAGTAAAACATTACCATTATCATTACTTTTAGCATCTTTTAGTTAAGACTTTTAGTTTGGTTTTACTTTAACTGGATTTTTTTCTTTATTTTTAGGATTCAAAGTTTTAATATCCTATGTAGAAAGTACAGTGTACAGATTACAATGAAACTCTTACTTGAAAGTCTCACAGACTAGACAATTGGCAACATTATGTAAATAAACAAATACATAAATAAATAAAAATAAATAGAAATAAAATAAATAAAATGTATTTTATTTATTATATAT
>JBBPDA010026817.1:0-15372 GCA_037974385.1 Arnoldichthys spilopterus | reverse complement strand
CACACACACACACACACACACACACACACACACACACACACACACACACACACACACACACACACACTCACTTAACTTTATATGTATTACTGATATTTAAATGTATGCTGCTACATTCTTCCTACTCCCTGTGTTATTGTTTACATAACATTATTGCATCTTTGCACATCCTGCTACTTTGCACCTGGTAGAACCATAACTGTGCACTGGTCACCATTTGTACCTGTCTGTCTTTGCACTGTCCTGCAATGTTTGCACATATTTGTGAGCACCGTGGTCCTGGAGGTACGTTGTTTTGTTTTACTGTGGAAACAACAGGTGGAAATGACAATAAAAGCCTTCTTGACTTGACTTGACTTGTATTTTGCCTATGATAGATGAAAACTGGCAGTTACTAAAAAATATAAGTAAAAATAAGAAAAATATTTGAAACTAGTCATCTTTGAGGTCTTCCCAAAATTATATTTTTTAATTTTATTCCAATACTTTTTTCTGCCAAAAAATACATGGCTTCAGTAAAAATGTACTTTCAAGAAAGTACTTTAAATCTATGGGAATGGAACCTATGGTACAGATTCAGAAGATATTTCTAAAAAATAAACTTTTTGTTATAGTTTGTTATAGTTTGCAAAATTAAAACTGTACCTATCTACCATAAAACTTTGGTAGATCTGTTAGTTATGCGTATTTTGGATAAGTAGAAGTGGACATCATAAATGAAGAGCACCATTTGGGGAAAAAAGCAGTATGTAGGCTAGTCAGCCACTCTAATACCAAGGGCAGAGCTAGACAGGTACCATATATCACATGAAAATTTCAGTGAACTAGTTTTAACCAAGGTCAGCCAATGTTCTGACCTTGACACTCTGTCTAAAGTGGGTGCTGTGGTAGATCCCACAGAACTTACTGGGCTGGGTCTGAATGTGTTCAGAAAAGCAGTTCTGGTACTCAGTGAAAAAAAAATCCAGTGGGAATTATTCTGTATAACCTAATGACATCACTATGATAAAAATGTTTTTTAAAGAGTTCTTCAGTAAACGTAATGGTTGTAAATAATACTGTGTACAATACAGAAACTATTTTAATGCATAAACAGTCTGAGTGGAAAACTTAATGTAAAAGCTCGTTGAATTAACTTTTTAAAGGTACAACAAATAAAAAAGTTGGGAAGCAGTGTAAAATGTAAATAAAAGCTGAATGCAATGGTTTGCAAATCTCATAAACCCAGGTTTAATTCACATTAGAACATAGAAAAAATAAGTGTTGAAACTAAGACATATTACTATTACGCAAAAAAATATATAATAATATATCAGCTTGAATTTAATGGTAACAACATCTCAAAAAAGTTGGGATGGATCAGAAGGCTGGAAAACTAAATGGTAATAAAAGAATCAGCTGGAAGAACAGTTTGCAACTAATTAGATTAATTGGCAACAGGTCAGTAACATGACTGTGTATAAAAAGTAGAGTATCTTAGAGAGACAGAGTCTCTCAGAAGTAAAGATAGGCAGAGGTTCAGCAGTCTGCAATAAACTTCATCTACATTTGTCAAATAATTCAGAATAATGTTTCTCAACATAAAATTGTGAAGACTTTGAATATCTCATCATGTACAGTACATAATACAGTCAAAAAAAATCTGAGGATCTGGAGAATTATTGCATATTATCTATGTGTAAGGATGTGTATCGGATGCCCTTAGAGCAGCTAGAATCTTATACCAGACCTGAATTGAACAACTTTCCTCTGCCAAAAGTATATCAACTGGTTTCTTCAGTTTCCAGACTGTTAAAAGAAGAGGGGATGGTTCTGCTATTGTTACAAGTCAATGACTTTTATATACTTATGCCCCTTGGCTAGAGGGGTATAAAGCCCCCTGGTTATGGGCTGTAGAGCAGTGGAACTGCATTCTTTGACGTGATGGCACTCCATCCAGAACATTTGGGATAAATTAGAGTGGTGTTTGTTTGAGAACTAATCATCCATCAGCACTACCTGACCTCACTAATGATCTTAAAGCCAAACGTAAGCAAGTCCTCACAGCAGTGTTCCAGAATCTAGTGTCACTGGAGCAAACAGTGAAAAAGCAGCAACAATCTGTTTTTACAGCAAATTTTCTAATAGGCATACGTTTCATTTATTATGCAGGCATGTTCCCACCTGTTATTTGTTATGTCAGTTTTGTCCTCCCAGTTTCAGAAGGATTGGTCAATTTAAAAAGGCCAGTGTTCAGCCAGCAAGTAAGTAAGCACCAGTCTTGAATGGTGCAGTGTAGGCAACGAGCAGCACATTGGCCAGCTTCTGCCTGAGGAGAAGCACATTGACCAGAAAGGGTTTGGCTTTGTGCATGTGCCACTCTCAGCCAGTCTCCAAATGCTGGAAAGATCCAATTACTTGTCCACCCATGTTGTCCCATTCTCATGCCCATAAACCTACACTGTTCCAAGCTTTACTGTTGAACCCATGTGGCAAAGAATGATTGCTAAACAAATTTGTTTGTTTTATATAAGTAATGGATAGATTAATATGAGTTGTTACTGTATTTATTATATTTAATAAATATATAAATGTCATTTAGAAGAGTTTTAGGCAGATAAACTTTTTTAGGGTCAAAGGTCAAATTTTTTATAAAGCCCATTTAAAACAAGAATACAATAAATAAAGTTAAAAATAACAAAACAATAGTGAACACTACATTATTTAAAAAAGAATATGAGTAATACATAAATTAAAAATAATCAAATGTAAATGAACATAAAATGTAAATAATCATTATGTAAAGACTTGTACAAAGACTTATTGTAAATGTTCAAATGAAACTAATGATTTTTCAGGTTGTGTTAATGTTCCCACCCCTGAAACATCCCCAGCACTTTTCAAACCAAGCTGATGCCCGTGCTGATATGAATTTGGACATTATGACTGAGGACTAGATCACTGCATGTAGCAAATTATTAGATTTGGTTTTCATTATGCTATCATCAGGTAGGGTCAACTTGACTCTACAGCATGTGTAAAATCAAGTATATTGTATATGGGTTCATGCCCTGCATGTTCCAGACAGTGTCTACCGATCTTTCTCTATACTGTTTGACGCCACAGTACAGGTAATGATCAGCAGTCCCTCTGGAAACATATTAATGGCTTGCTTCAGTTACACTGAAGATAATTTGGTTGGAGGTTGGATTGTTTCCTCTTAAATAACCAATTAGGTGCCAGGACACTTTTCTGGATCATTCTGGCCCTATTGCACCCCATATGCTTTGCTCAACCACACAGGCATGACCAAGCTGCAGTCATTACACTTATAGAATATAAGTGCTGCTGCTTGACAAGCCCCATACTGCCTCAGTCATGCTCTTTCACATCACAGTTAATTGAACTGTTTGTTTGTTTCTCATTTGCCATCTTCAATCTCAGTCCATTCATCACCAACACCTTTTGTCACCCACCCCCCCACCCCCCCCCCACCCCCCACCCCCACGCTCCTTTGCTCCAGGGCACTGTCGTTAGGAGGCTTTTATACTACCAAGCCAGACAGGAGACTTGTTCAGACACACTGAATCTGACAAACCACACCTTATCACAATTAAATCTTCCCCAAGGTTTGGGAATGGGTTAGTTTGGTAACACTCTAAACAGCAGATGGGCTGTATATGGATCTATGTACACTTTAGGATGATCAAGAGAGCAAATGCAGAAGCGTGAAGGCACGAGTGCCAGAGTGCAGCAGTGCACTGCAATTAGCAGGGTCCCCATGGAGCGCTCCACCAAAGCGCTTAGCAGGCAGTGCTACATCCTGTGAAACTCTTTCTGCCAAACAGTCTCTCTCCCTTTTTTAGCAAAAGCCTTGCAACCGATAATTGGAGAAAATGGTTAAAGAGCAGTTTGCCAGATTGCTTGAGCAATAACCGGATTCAGCCACTTAATAAGCCAAGAAAAGATGAAAGGAAGGTGATAAAGGGAAGAAAATGCAGAAATTTAGCAGGCTCAGCATGAGCGCAAAATTGTATACAAGAAGATAATCTCCTCTCGAGCAGCACGACTGTCTAAGCTGTGGCTCTATCATCAAGTGTTTGTGGGTTCAATCCCTGGTGGTGCAGAGCTAACCCCAGAAGAGTCAACAAGCACGATTAGCCTCGCTCTCTCTTGGTGGGTAGGATGGCTCTCCATGTCCCCCATCACTCTGAGTGATGCTAGCCAGCACGGGTGTCTGTTAGCAGTTGGCCCACTCCAGGTGTTGCTGTCCATTGATGCTGCATTAGTGGTGGCACTTCATGTGACTAGCCTTCGTAGTCCCAGTATAAGTGTTGACTAGTGGTCTTGGCTGGTGACAATTAAATTCGTCAGTCGTCAAATGCTTATGGCATTAAAACATTGGTTTGACCAGAAATTAACTATACACAAAGTCTTCCTTACCCCAGTCAATCAGACGTGTTGGAAAACCAATGGTACAAACAGAGACCTCTGTAGTACCTTCTAACTGTTGTGACTGTGATTTATAAATTGAAGTTTATTTTTGTTGACCCTCCAGCTCGCAACAGATTATCTGCAAATGTACAAACAATGCAAAAGTGTGACAAATTTAACACAACAGCCAGATGCAAATTAAATCCAACACAATTTTGCAAACATTCCACACAAATTTTCATGTGACAATGAAGGTGATGAGTGATGATTATGACAGAATTAAAAAAAAAAATTAAAGTGACTCTCTATCATCGGAACACACTCAAGCACCACAACAAAATGTGACTTCTGCATTTAACCCATCACACGTGCAGCAGTGGGCAGCTACCAACAGCGCCCGGGGAGCAGTGCAGTGGGACGGTACCTTGCTCAAGGGTACCTCAGTAGTGCCCAGGCTGGGACTCGAACTTGCGACCTTCGGGTCTCAAAGGCAGCAGCCTAACTACTAGGCCACCACTGCCCAAATGTAGGAAATTTTAGGTACATCCTATCCTGGGAGGTGAACAAGATTCAAAATCAGAATCAGATTTATTGATGTTCACACACAAAAGGAATTTGTTTTCAGCTGATAGTGTCACTCTATTACTAAATAAATAGGAAAGTGCACATATAGGATGCAGACAGTACTATACAACACAACACAACACAATACAATACATAGTAGACAATATACAGTATGATACATAATATACAGATAACTATACAAACTTCAATGTGAAGTACACAATATACAATATACACAATGTAAGCTAAGATAACTTTATTGTCACTGTACAAATACAAATAAATGTCATTCAGAGATGCCTTAAGACAAAATATAGGAAGAGAAAATAGAAAAATTTTAAAATATATAAAATATCTAGAATGCACATATAAAAAAGTAAAACAAAAGGTCAGCACAAAGTACTATATACAGTTCCAGATGCAAAGAATAAGGTGGGTTAGGTTGTGGTGCTTAGTGCAAATGGATTCAGACAGTACCTACTATATTAAGTAAGTTAGATTTATTTCTAAAGCGCTTTTCACAGCGCTTTACAACAGTTAAAAGGAATAAATAAAAGAAAATTAACACATAAAATAATATCATATCATACTAATATCATATGTAATGTCATATCGTAATATCATATCATAATAAATAAAAAATATAAATAAATAATAAAAAAGCAAATCTAAGTAAAAGCCTGATTAAACATAAAAGTTTTTAACTGTTTCTTAAAAGAATCAACAGAGTCTGCCAGTCTTAGATGCAGGGGGAGATTATTCCAAAGCCTTCGAACTATGGACTGAAAGGCACAATCCCCCTTGTCTTTAATCTAGTATGGGGAACCACTAACACATTTTGTGCAAGCAAATGAAGATTCTGAGAAGCTGTATGTTTGAGAAGAAGATTTGATAGGTATCCTGGAGCTTGACCATTTAGTGCTCTAAATGTAAGGACAAGTATTTTAAAATGGATTCTAAAATCAACAGGAAGCCAGTGCAAAAAGTATAAAATTTAAGTAATGTGAGCACACTTACTAGAATGCCTTAGCAACCTGGCTGCTGCATTTTGTATTGCTTGTAGATGCGATAGGGATGATTGAATCATGCAAACAAGGCATTCCAATAATCTAGACAAATAGTAACAGTACAATATACCAAGCATGTACAGTTTAAACAATATGGAGTATATAATAATTTATACATACAGTATATACTTATATATACAGGATACAATAAATACTTTATTATATACAGTATGCAAAATGTGATTAGTTTCCCTGATGTGGGAAGCTGAAACTCTATCATGGCCATGTGTCAGTTTGAGGATTCAGTGAGGATTCTCCTCACTTGAAGCTGCAGAGCAATTACAGAGAACCAATCAACAATTTCTAGGTTTGTGGTAGGTAAGAGGTAAAAAGATTTAAACTGATAAGTACTACTACTACTTGAAAAAAACAAGATACGTCAACAAAATCCATCAATCATTGTAGTGGGGAAACAGGAGAAACCTGTATGTGACATTTCCACAACCTATGCCCTAATTGATTTGAATGTGTTTTTGTCAGTGCAAAACTAAGCCTGTTGCAAAAAACCTAAACATTGCCTTCCTTTGCTAAAGATGTAAAAATCATGGGATTCATGGGATATTTGCATTACAAAAAAGCAGCATGTGAAAAGATGTTCAGGATTAAGAAAAGTAACAGAGTTACAGTAGGATTAGGTTTGGGGTTGAGGGTTTTCAATAGATATTTAGTTGAATGTAAGTTAAATCTAAGATAAACATCTACAAAGCATCTATAATGGGCTGTCCAAATCATGTTGACAGGATAATTTAACATCTAGATTGGTTTTAGGCAAGTGTATGATGATTTTGACATGTAGTTTGAATGATGCTAATCTGTGAGGTTCCATTACTTCTTAGCTGCATTAGCCACATTGTTCCAGCCCCTCCTTCAGGTACCAAACATGTCTAAGCTGATCGACTTGATTTGACGGAAGAAGCAAACAGGGTCCATTTGCCTCTTGGCCACACTGTCGCTTTAATTGTGGCAATAAAGTGCCTAACTCGAGGCCACTTTCTAGTTATCCCTTCCTTTCTGAAGGCTGCAGCGCAGCAAGAGAAGGAAGTGCTAGTCTGTCCAAGGCAATATTCATTCGTCAAGCTGCCAAAGGTATGCAGCGGTGAGTGTGTCTCTGTGTATGTGTATGTGTGTGTGTATGCGTGTGTGTATATGTGTAAAAGCCATGCCTCCAGGCGTCGCTGGGAGCCAGTTTATAGATCTGACACCTCCTGTGTGAGTCGGCGGATGACGGCTGGTAGCGGGGACAGTCCCCCGCAGAGACGTTAATCCAGTGGGTTTGCTGTGGTCTGCTGTCAGCTGCATGGGCCGCCCAGCTGAGTTCTGATGCCTTATTTTAGGCGGTTCTCCTGCGCCACAGTGTTTCATCACAAAAGGCCTTCAGGCCTGACGTTTTCTGTCTGTGCGCAGAGCAGGGGAACAGCATAGCATGGCTGGCATTTTTTTTCTTTCTTGCTTTCTTTCTTCAGGAAGAACAAATCAAATCACCACATGTCAGGCGTGGGCGTGCATGGATTTTCTGTTTATATTACAAAGTGTGGTAAATGAGGTACTTCCTGCGTTTTTGCAGTTCATCGCTGCACTGAAGAGCTGAAGAAAATGAATACACAGAATTTACTTCACTTAAATATGTAGAGCAAGTAATTTGAGTGAGAAAATAATTTAATACAATTACAGCCAAATCATCTTGTGCTGCTATAATCAGTGGTATAATCTGATTGTACCTCTTTGAATCAAACCTCTCCAATACTGTCCACCTGCCTAACATTGTGTAGGTGCCACCTTGAGAAGCCAAACCAGCTTTGAATAAGGTGCACTGTGAGTTCTGACAACTTTCTTTCATAGTCAGCAAAAATTAGAGTAGCTCTTTTGTGAAATCAGCCCAGACAGGCTAGCCCTTGCCTCCCTTCTGCAGCAATGAGCCTTGGGCAGTCATGACCATGACAAGCTGGTTGGCCTACCTTGAATCACTCTTGGAAGGTACTAAAGTGCCCACTGGAAATAGCACAAAAGAGCTGGTGTTCTGGAAATGCATTGACTCTGAGAAATCTAGCCATCTCAATGAGACCATTGTCAAAGTGGCTCAGATCCTTACGCTCAACCATTTTTTCTGCTTCCAGAACATGAACTTCAAGAACTGGCTGTTCACTTGCTGTTCACTGGACCTGTCACTAGTGGTATTAATGTCTTCATGCATTGTACACTTTATTTAATTCACTGTCCATATAAGAACATGTAGTTACAATTACAGACTGTAGTCCATCAATTTCTCTGCATTTTTTGCTTTCATCATTGTTGAGGACCCCCCAGGGCCACTTACCACCAGTAAACAGGCATAATTTGAGCGGTGAATCCTTCTCAGCAGTGCTGCTGAATGATTTTTCCTTCTTTTTGAATGAAATATATTGCAATTAATTAATCGAGAAGGACTGTTTGGCAGACTGTTTAGAACTGCTCAAGTGCCTTGCCTTGCCAGATGCTTGGTTACAAAGGGCTTAAATTGTTTTTACACTGAGAATCAGGCAATGTTTTAAAATCGCAAGCATATGCCAGCCACACATCATTAAACTGTAGTATTTAATGGCAAAACCTTACAAATCCCATTGTAAATAGCCCTTTTAATCTAATTACCACTGCTAGCATAATGCTTATTTGTGCTAGCAAATGTGTATTATATGTGAAAAATTTAGGCAGTGGTGGCCTAGGGATTAGGACGCTGCCTTTGGGAACCGAAGGTCGCAAGTTCGAGTCCCTGCGCTGTTGATAGCTGCCCACGTGTGCACGTGTGATGGGTTAAATGCAGAGGTCACATTTCGTTGTGGTGCTTGAGTGTGTTCACAATGAAAAAAAAGTCTCTTTACTTACTTTACGGAAGCAAAAGACTTCAAGACTAACAACAACTTGCTAGACACAGACCTGACAAGATATAGGAATAACTATGCCATGGTTGACAACAGTGTTAACGACAGAAACCAGACAAGGACATAGTAAAACACAAGGCCTGAAATACATAACAAGAGACATCTGGGCATAGGAGGTAACATACAAACAACCACATGGCTAACACAGACAAGGAAAAATGAACAAGAAACTAAAAGAACTGAGGCCCGTATCACGGGCCTATACCGACAGCAGCGGAAAAAAATAAATTGTGATTTTTTTGTATTTTCTGTATTCTGATATCTTAACATTTAAGAGTAATGTATTGTATCCTTCAGAATGAAGCATTAGGACATGATAAGACATGAGCACAGCAGATTAAGCTAAAAGACAAAGAAGAAATGCAGAAGAAAGAAATTATACTTTAATGATAAAAATAATAGGGATCAAGGAAATTTTGAAGATTATCTATTAGGCACTTACCATTATTTACCTGGTATGATCCCATGATCACAAAGGTTCACCCAACGTGAGGCTCAGCCATTGCCTAGCGGTTAAGGACTTGCCCATGTGATCAAAGGGTCACAGGTTCAAGTCCCAGGTCAGCTACCAAACTTAAGCAAGGTACCATTCCACTACACTGCTCCTCCCCAGGTTGCCGGCTGCAGTTTTTGTTTCAGCTTATAACGTCTCGACCCAGTTTGAGGTTAATGTGTGATTATTTAAGCATGTAGTCTGCACAATGCTTAAGGCTGACTACAAACTTCTATTGCTTGTAAACTTCATTAGCATCATAACTCCAGGAAATCTAAAGAAGCAAACTTCGGACAGCAAAGTTTGTCTTGGCTGATCACCATCACTTTAAATGCTGAGACAAACATAACCCATGCAAATATGTAGGCAAAAACTGAAGCATTAAACATTTAACAGTGCAAATTACTCTTCTCTTATAATGAGCCAAGAGAGAAAGTCTTTGACTCCAGTGTTTAACCTCAATTAAATTTTAGCGAACACTTAGGGAATATGAAAAGTTCTTGTTCATTAGGTCAGTGCTTGTTGTTTCTTTTTAACTTATGTGTTTTTGGACAGAAAAATGTGTGGATAATGTTAGATGTTGGTCATTGTCTACGCAAGCATTTTATTCTTAACTCTGCAACCTTTAACTCTGTGGATAATGACAGTAATACAACATGGTTTAACTGTGTAGGTGGTTTTACCACTAACCATAAAACAATGTAAATCTTTGTCCTTGGTGAAGCAAATGTTTTTCCTTCCTAAATATACAATTAAGAAAATATAAAGAAACTGTAACAAAATGTTCTTGTTCCGGTGATATTTCTCAATTTTTCCTAACTTATCTAGGCAATTGAGTTTTTCTTTTGAATGACAACTTCGCATTGTAGCTGTGGCACACAATTCTTCACAGCAAATTTACACAAAAAATATTAAATCATAAATCCTACATTACAGTATTGTTATAGTATTACTGAATACATGGATTTATAACTCCCCTCCTCTCTCTCTCTCTCTCTCTCTCTCCTCCCCAAGTCTCTTTCTCACCTTTGTGCAATCCCTTGCCCTGCTCCTGTCACTGCTCTGTGCAGCACTTTCCCACCAGTGGCGGCCTATTTTTACTGCCCACTCTTGTGTGACTGGATTTCTGAGGTCAATCATAAACTGCACAAGAGGTCTGACAAGTTATATAGAGCAGAACAGGCAAGATGATCCAAATGTGTCCACTGTAAACAGTAAATATTAATTAAGCCGTAGCCCAGACCTCCATCTGTTAATGAGGAATGAATATATTGTATAGTAAATACTACTAAAACATAATTAAAGTCTATGTTCAAGATTAGTTTGAGACTGTGAAACACTTATTTGTTAACACATCATGTGTCATAGTTCGTGAGCAAGTGTGTGCACACATTTAAAATGCAATTCACATTGCTATGGAAATTATTTCTTTGTTTCATCAGAGTAACAATGAAAGGTCACTAAAGCATTAAGTATATAGAGAGTATACATGTGGCATCACAGTAGGTGGAGGTCACTGTGGTTACACCCACTGAGCTGTAGAAAGTTTAACTTACTAAATTAAGACCAACATAAAGCTCAAATGCTGGGAAAACAAACAATTGCACACAAAAAACACACCTAAAATGTTGTGCTAAGATGTTGTGCAATTGACTGTACATAGACTTAACAAGAAATCAGAGCGATCTTTTTACAGACTGTCGAATGCTAAAGAAAAGAGAACCAAATGGTTGCAATTCACAGAAAGAACTGCCTTTAGTAGGAAAGAGACTGTTAAACTGGCAGTATAACACAATTATCTGCTAAAAATTAAAGTCAGTTGGAATCTGCAGTCATCTTTCTAACTTATAAGTAGTCCATGGGCATTAACATGTGCTCAGGAAACATTTACTGCTTGTATGCTTTCAGACTTTGCTTTGTGAATTTTTCTGGCATGAACATGGGGTACAAATAATGTGGTAAGTCAGTAAATCTTTGCAGGTTCTCCTCACAAAAGCAGCAATGTTGTAGCATGTTGTGCTGTTAGCATGAATAAGGAAATGTATTGGGGAAGCTGAAGTGATGTCAGTAGATTCCCTTTGTTGTTATTCATGTGCTTGCTTGCTCAAAATGGTTATTAGTGCATATAAGTGTGCAAAGTACATCATGTATAAATATCTCCAAAAGTAGTTAGACAGTTCTTCTGATTAGTGAATTCAAGGTGTCTATGTATGCACATACAAGCTTCAGGCATTGGCTAGGTTGGTGTCCCCTCAGTAATAAGCTACAGAGCAGTGGAACTATATTCTGTGGAGTGATGGTGCTCCATCTAATACCTTTGTGATGAGTTGGAGTGGTGTATGTGACCCAGAAATAATCTTCCAGCATTAGTACCTGACCTCTCTAATGCGTTTGTGGCTGAAAGCAATCAATTCCACGCAGCAGTGTTTTCTAGGCTATCTAGAAGAGTAGATACTGTTAAAGCAGTAAATGGCTTATTAATACCCCTGATATCAGGAGAATGTACAAATCTACAAATTATTCAGCTTTGCCTTTACATCACACAGTTCAAGGAGAAGAGTAGGTTATTTGTGTGGGGATTATGCTGCATTTGATGGACATCGGGCACTGGAAATTGCGCCATTTACAACCTACATGTGTTCGAAGTACAGAGTAGGAAGGAAAGAGTGGATGACTCCAGGTTTTCTGTTGTGCCTTTGTTGGTGAATTAAAAAAAAACATGAATAAAAGTATATTATATGTGTCAACACACCAAAAATATAATAAACTCTTTGAAGCCGAGTTTATGTGATATGCAATCATATGTGTTTAAGCTGTAAGTAATGAGCAGTGCACACAGTAACGGGTCACATGCTGCCTCTGATCCAGAAAAGCAAGTGGAGGTTTGATCTAGAAACAGGTAGACTGTATGAATGAATACACAAGTCATGTAAGTCTCTTTTGTCCTTGGTTTATTCAAAGTAACAGCAAAGTTTGCAGTAAATATAATGTTACAATTTGAATATAACGACACTGACTGATGAACATAGTGATCTTTAGTGCAAAAACACACTGACACACTTTTTTACTAAAGCTATTGAACACAGCTAAAGCATTAGTAGTATTGTACTTCCCATTTATCATGTATGTAGTCATGTTGGAGGTGACATCAAATGTGAAAGTCGGGTAAACTCAGGTTTGAGAAATCATGCCAAACTTGTCGGAAATATGATATCAGGGCTCAGTTTCTTGTGTTTTTCCTAGTCAGAGATCTGGAAATTTTAGTTTCCTGTTTCCATTGAATGCAGCATTATTGGCTTCCACTTGAGGCTTCTTATTCATTAAGTTAGCGATGGGAGTGAAACACTAAAGTGTGGCCATACAGCTGAAGGGGTTAAATGATTTTCCATTTGCACCTCCTTTAAAGTGTCCACACGCTGTGCTGTGAAGTTGTGAATGTAACGGTCTGAGCTGGGTAAAATGAAAAGCAAAGGAAAATGCATTAACGCTCAGTTAATCAGGTCTCCACTGTGTGTCTCCAGTGTGCACAGTTCAACAGGGCATAGGTGCTAATGAAGCCACTTCTCTTGTACTAGTGGACAGCGTAAATGAAGTAGCAAGGGTACTCAGACATGCCAGCCTGGGGAACAGGAGCCAGGAGCCTCCCAACACCCAGAGACACACACTGACACAGCTGTAGCGAGAGCATGAACACCTTGATCTAACACTGAGGTAAACTGTACCTGCTCAGTATGTTTATAAATGGGCCAAAACATGTAGGATTGCTTAACAGAGTCTGACTGGAAGCATCCACACTGTTTTTATTCACTTATTTTTTCTTTTAGTCACTCATCTGTGTGTAATGCACAGAGGACATTCTGTCATTACATATATGTTTCTTACTGAAGTTATACATATGGGTCATATGTATGGCCTTGTGTCTTGACAAGGTATGAAATGAAAAATGCGTGGGTGAGTGTGCGTACTGAATACAGATGTTTGCTCTGATGGAGCAGGCCAGGTCAAGGCTTTGAAGTGGCCAGCCTCCCCTCCTCTCCGCTGAGGGAATCATAGGAATCATTGTCGAGCTCTTGCTTCACAGGGGAAACTACACTGCTGATGACTTCTGCGCTGCGTCTGTCATGTCCAATTTATTTGCTGGGGATTTGTTTCTCTCTCTCTCTCTCTCTCTCTCTCTCTCTCTCTCTCTCTCTCTCTCTTGTTTCTCTATGCTTCCTCTCTCCCCCAGTTCTTTCTCTTTTTTTCCCTCTACCATTCTCTTTCTCCTCTTCTACCCTCTCTCTCTTTGTCTTTCTCCACTCGTTTCTCTCTTTCTCTCCCCTCCTTTTCATTCTTTTTAATTTCCCTTCTCTTACCCTATTCTTTCTCATGTTTCCTTTTGCTCTCCTTTCTCTCACTCTCTTCTTTCTCTCACTCTCCTTTCTCTTTTACACTCTCTAACCCTATTTGTTTTTTTTTTCCTTTCTTTTTTCTTTTTTTCCCCTTCTACAGTCTGCCTCATTATCTCCCCTCTTTTCTCTCTCCTTTATTTTCTTCCCCAATGAATGGGCCTAAATAGCAATATTTTGTTTAGAAAATGTATAAAAGTGAAGAATGGCAATGACGACTTGGAGTGTACTGCTCAGGTTAAGACCTGCGTCATCAATGGGTGCACCCTACAGTTCCTGAATGCACTAATTGAAAAAAGTGTTTCAATTGAAACTGAACATTAAATATTGTAATTAATCAAGGAATGCCAAAAACCATTTTTTAGAACAAGACTGTCAAATTTAGTAAAAAAAAAAGTTAACATAATAATTATTTTATTAACATAATAAAAATCTTATTCTATTTGCAAACACCAATGTGATATGGATTGAAAGTTCAAAATCTGCACTTTCCCCCTGAATTTCTTCTCTTTCTCAATGAGCCACAAGGGACAAAGAATTGAAACTAAATACTACCATACACCTAATGGCTAGTTACAGACTACTTACAGACTAGTTAGAGACCTTAAAAAACTAAATGTTAGCCTTATTGTAATAAAAATAAAGAGCCAAATTAATTTCCCAGAAAGACATAATAGTTGTGGCAGCTGTTAGTTTATTGACTTGACCTTAGTTGGCAGCAATGCTCTAAAACTATTGAGAAAGGCTGAAAATTGAAGCATTTCAGTCAAATTGGGCTGTAATGAAAAAGCTTTTCCCTCTGTGTCTAAGTGAAAGCAAAAGGGAAGCAATGGGCTAGGCATAATGCCCATTTTAAAGCTGTGTATATTCAAAAAGTCCATACAAAGCATGACCTTTGTTCACATTTCATTCACAAATCTTCTAAAAAGGTGCTTGCATGCATATACAGTCAGCTCCATATTACTGCCTCTGCCAAAGGCTAAAACTGGGTCATGGTTGGAGCTCCTTGATCTTTATACACTTATGTCAAATCCACACAAATAAGGTTCAATGGCCAAGGCATCAAGCTTTTGATGTGGCCACCCTACTCCCTTGATCCTAACTGTATTGAAAACTTGACCATTCATCATTGGTCAATTTTTAAATGCAAGACAGCTTTTAAATGCATATTATTTGCACATCAGCACACTGACATGGTCGTGTGTGTTGCTACAGACACAGCTGCTTGACACAAGCCAGTGTGTACACCACTCCTAAGGGAGGGTAGTGAATCATTTAAAATTTCCAGTCAAAATTGGCTTTGTAACTCAGAATATATAAATGTAACTATATATACATATATGTCAAAATTTTATAGGCTAACATGAAGGGAATTTCACCATTTGAATTTCCACCATCACATGCTAATGTAATGCTTCACATTAGCCTAGATTAATAGACTAGAAGCTATTAAACAATATACACACGTGGACAAAATTGTTGGTACCCTTCAGTCAATGAAAGAAAAACTCAAAATGGTCACAAAAATAACT
>JBBPDA010026788.1:0-12680 GCA_037974385.1 Arnoldichthys spilopterus | reverse complement strand
TTAGCTCTTGTAGCGCCGACTTGGCCCGTTATTAGCTCTTGTAGCGCCGACTTGGCCCGTTATTAGCTCTTGTAGCGCCGACTTGGCCCGTTATTAGCTCTTGTAGCGTTATTGGCTGCCGTGATGCCGAATTAGCCCTTTATTAGCGTTATTGGCTGCCGTGATGCCGAATTAGCCCTTTATTAGCGTTAGCAGTGCTGACTTAGCCCTTTATTAGCGTTAGCAGTGCTGACTTAGCCCTTTATTAGCGCTCATAGTGATGAATTAGGTTTATTTTTTGTGTTTTTGGCACTTTATTGACTCCTTTAGCACTTAACGCTTTATTAGCCGTTATCATTTGAATTAGCTCTTAATTCTGTTGTCTGTCAGTGCTGTTGAGTTCTAGTCCTAAGAGCTTTGACTCCACATGGTCAGGTAGGTGTGGGATAAGGTCCCCTAGTGGTGCTAGAGATACTGCAGGCGGTCTCCAAGAGGCTGAGGAGATTGCTTGTTCTCTGCAGTGTGTTTGGTCTGAACAGCGCTCTCTGCTGGTGTCTCCTGAAATGATGATCTTTGCAGTCCGTGTTTCACCTGACTGAGATGATTACACTCCTAACTGCACTGATCAGGATCACCTGTGCACTGTGAACGTCTGCATGAAGTTGCGGCGTCCTTCACCCATGTCCTCTTGTGTTGCAGGGGCTGCTGTGGTTCATGGCATGGTAAATTTCGATCCCGGTTGCCACCTTCTGAAAGCGTGTCTGTCCATATTTCACCTGAGAAAACTGCTGATTACTCTACATGCTCTGAAAGACCTGCTCCTGCACGTGACCATCTCCTTTCCCTGGTGCACTGTAGAATGCCTTCTCTCTTTAACAGGAGATCGTCCCCTGAGACCGAGAGGTATGTACCGTAGACCAGCAGGGCTTTTTTGTAACAGAACATTGAATGTAAGGTGTTGACGGAAGTGTCTTTTAGGAATACCTCATGCTACCGAACCCTCTATATTGAGTGCTACTTGTCTAATAAAGGTAACCATGAACAGAATGTTAGGGGGAAAAATGCAAAATTTAAAAAAATAACTGACTTGTATTTGCCTGTACTTTTCTGCTTTTACTCAATAAATGTCTGAAGCCTTAAAACTGACTTGTTACTTTTTCACGTTGTCGGTTCTAATTAATATGTAAATATCCTTGACCTTTGACCCCTGACCTACAGGTAGAGCCAGTGGTCAAAGATTTTCTGTAAAGAAACCTTTACATTAGTTAATAGAATAATGTAAATAAACAAATCAACCATAACATTAACTCCACAAATGAACAGGGGTGGGTTGGGGGGGTTAGGCAGCAGGTTAACAGCGCTGGAAGCAGAACGGTAAGGATCTGAGACCTTTTGACAAGTGGTGTTCTATACAACGGAGTCTGAGCATCTCCAGAACGACAGGTCTTGTGGAGTGTTCCAGGTGTGCAGTAGTTAATACCTACCAACAGCAATCCAGAGAAGGACAACTGGTGGGTCATGGGCACCCGAAGCTCACTAATTCTTTGGGGAGCTACTGTGGTTTAAAAACAATGCTGACTCTGATCGAAAGGGTTCAAAACTCAGTTCACCAGTTTGAGCCATTTCAGCAGTGGTGCGCACAGTACTAGGCAGGTGGTCTTAATGTTATGGCTGATTGTGTGAACAGTTGGTTTTAATTGAGGGAGTTTAATAATCATGCAAACCTTGAGGACACAGCACTTAAACCTGTGGAAGTTTGGAGAGAAATGATTTTTGGTTTAAAAATGTGTAAAAATTAAAATTTAAAGAAAATGTACAATTTTGTATTCAAAATACTGGGGGAAAATGCAATTTTAAATAAATGTTTAAGATAATTGTTATTTCTGTGTAATGGTGTATAACTTAAACTCAGAGCTTCACCTTGCCCTGAGGTTATGCAAAATTCAGACTGTATTAGAATCACAAAGTGGTTGGTTATTGTCTGGTTTGCCAGTTCCTCCCAACTCCAGTTTTTTTTTTTTTTTAATCAGTGACCACCTCCAGGAGCCCTGGTCTGCAGTGTGGATGGATTGGTGCCTCTGGCTGTACATGCACTATTGGCCTGTTCCAAGTTATGTGCTCCATAATATCACTGGCGTGTTCATACAGTTTAATCATTTACACGTTGACCAAAGAAGTGTTTTTACAACATTTCCCTTAATTTCTCCAGGGGTTTGACTGAATCCTGAGCATCTGGATTCTGTAGACACCAGATGTTTCTAGGTGGCCAGTTTAATCTGTGAATAATTATTGACCCCCTTCTGGATCATCCTCGACTGGTGTAGTTTAGTACAGAGGGTCTTCACACCTGGACCCTGAATCCAGATTCCTTTCCTGAATTCTGTCAACACCAGCAGATTTGGCTCTAATCAGGTTCAGTAACTACTTGTGATGACAATCCAGGAGTGTAAGGTGGATTTAGGGTCCAGGTGTGAAGTGCTCTGGTTTAGTATGTGATGGTCTGAAGGAAGTTCTACTGGTTTGGATGGAGATTTGTGTTTGTAAGACTCAGCACTGTGGCCATAATGAAAATGCAAAGTGGTATAGTTTCACATCCTCATGTTTCTTCTGAATATGGACTTTGTGATCCGTGTTTTATAGTTTTGCTTGGGTTTATGCACTGAATCAGTTGTTTTTTTTATTGAAGATATTGACGTGGACTCTTTAAATGACCACCACGATATGTCTGGAACCCTCTGTTTTAAACACAGCGTGGCCTTATAAATGCTAAAGTGTTGGCCAGGCTGCCCTTTATTGTTCCTTTCAGCCTGCTCATAAACTCACCACTTTTCTCTTTGCTTGCCAAGAGCTACGTGTTCTGACGGCCTATAAACCTCTGATAGGAGCATCAGGCCACACGCCAGCTGTGTCTGAAGATGCCGTAGACCCTGGTAGTAATTTATCACCTCCCATCTCGGTTCTCACAGTGGTGCGTCTTACGGATGTCCCACTAGAGGGTATCCAGAGCACACCCCCTCAGTTGGAGCGAGTGGCAAAGAGACTTTTCTTGGCACTAATGAGCTAAAAATGAACAGCTGCCTCATTCAAAGCTGTGTGTCCACAGACATGGACTTCAAAGCACTGTCGCTCTGGATAAGAGCATCTGCTAAATGCTGTAAATGTGTGTAGCTCCTCCTACTTTCCATTTCCCACGGCAACAGTGTCCATCAGCACCATAATCCATAACCTTAGCGCCACCGTGCTGCCAAAACATAAGGGCTTTTCTGTGGGATCCGACTAGATGGGCTAGCCCTCATGTACTAGTGACCCTCGGGTGCCCGTGACCCTTGGTTGTCCTACCTTAGATCATTTTGGAAGGGTCTAGCTACTGCACACCTGAAATACTCTACAAGACCTTTTGTTATGGATATGCTCTGATTCAGTCGTCTAGAACATCACTTGTCAAAGTGGCTCAAATCCTTATGCTCCATCAATTTCAAGAGTTGACTGTTCACCTGCTGCCTAACGCCATATTCCACTCATCTTTAACTTCCACCAAACGGAGAGATAAAACTTTGTGGTTCCAACCCCAACATAACCTTCCTAAACTGGTTAGAAGAGGCTTGTTTATTTTCTTATGATGTACACTATAGGCTTATTAGTTATCAATTAGCATAGGCTAATTTAGGTGTGTGCCAGTTAGATAGCATTATTGATTTTTGAATATTAGGAAAATTCCTTTTGAGGCCCCGCCCGCAGTCATCGATTGACAATTGGAATATGCCAAATCTCTCTATTGGGATCATTATAGTGAACAGATTGTTTCTTTCTGCTCACCTCACCAGTCACCACTCGATGGCTGCCCCTGCTATCCCTACACCAGGTACCATATGAAGGAAGCCTGTTCGTGTGGTTGATACAGATTGCATTTCAGTGCCTGCAGTTGGAAACAAATGGCCTGAACATGAGAGTGTAGTGAGCAAACGGGTGACCGGACTGAAAGGGGGCGGGATTCCAAGCAACCCGACTGATGATTATTTGGACTATGATGTTCAGAGGCAGGACAAGCTGTCTAGAATAGTCACAGCTAGCGGAACACTGTAGCACACTCTGCAGGAAGTTAAGTTCATGCTTGTAGAGATGTTTGCTTTGATGAGGACAGAAAAGCACACAGCTAGCGCCTGCTAATGTACGCTGATCAGCCATAACATTAAGACCACCCGCCATAATACGGAGTGTGTGACTGTGGTCCACTGTTCTGACCCCTTTCTGTCAGAGTCAGAGCCACAGTAGCTCTTCTGTGGGATCAGACCAGATGGACTAGCCTTCGCTCCCCACATATAACAGTGAGTCTTGGGCGTCAATGACCCACTGTTTGTCTTTCCTTGGGTCACTTTTGGTAGGTACTAAATACTG
This sequence comes from Arnoldichthys spilopterus, assembly GCA_037974385.1. Taxonomy (NCBI): domain Eukaryota; kingdom Metazoa; phylum Chordata; class Actinopteri; order Characiformes; family Lepidarchidae; genus Arnoldichthys; species Arnoldichthys spilopterus. The sequence goes on along the minus strand of JBBPDA010026788.1, from coordinate 8,306 downwards.
CAAACCTGGAACACTCCACAAGACCTGCTGTTTTGGAGTCAATCTAGAACATCACGATTGTCAAAGTGGCTCAGATCCTTACACTTCATCAACTTCAAGAACTGACTGTTCAACTACTGCCTAATATATCCCACGCCATGACACGTGCCATTGTAATGAAATAACTAGAGAGTCAATGTTAGTCAGTTCACCTTTCAGTGGTCTTAATGCTCTGGCTGATCAGTGTATGGCAGGGAAGATGGTGACATGGTGTACAGTTGACAGACGGCCCCTCTTTCAGTTTTTACAGGGTTGACGGCCGGTGTTGGGGCACGTCTCTCTTTATGTCTTGACTCCAGTGCTGGTGGACTTTGGGGAGTTTTGCAGGCCCAGAACCACTCGCCCCAGGATGTTGTGCTCACTCTTCCTGCCATTGATGTCTAGCGATATGGCCTCAAACAGCCGAGCCATGAATGCCAGGCCATTGGTTTTAATGAAGGAGCGTCCGGCGAATGTGTAGAGCACAGGGTTGGCGCTGCTGCTGATGAAGGCCAGGGTGGAGGTCACCGTGCGGCTAGAGCGCCCGATATAATCCAGTCTGCACAAGAGTGGAACAAACTGAGTTCTACAGCAACAAACATCGAAACCTGGCCCACACCATAGGACACTTAATGCTAAGCTAAGCTGATGTAAATTGAGGCTAAACTGCTGTAGGCTGAATGGGCAGATGCTAAACTGCTGTAGTCTGAATGGGTGGGGCTAAACTGCTGTAGGCTGAATGGGCAGATGCTAAACTGCTGTAGGCTGAATGGGTGAGGCTAAACCGCTGCAAGTTGAATGGGTGCTGCTATTTTGCTGCAGGCTTAATGGGTGGGGCTAAACTTTTTTTGGGGGGCATCTAAACTTTTGCACAGACCGCAATGGGAGACCATAGAGGGCTGTTACTTACGTTTCCTTGATGGTAGATCCCTCGGGCAAACATTCGGCCACGACCTGGCGAAACACACAACAGAGACTTGTGAGATGTGGTGTAAAGATTTACTGTAATGCCGTAAACTGTTTATGGTGAACCTGCCGGCGTCCTGGTGGAGCGATGCCCCTCACCTGTACGATGTTGATGACATGGTAGGGCAGCCAGAAGAGGGTGTAAATCACTACAATGGCGAGGATCAGCCGCTCGCTATGGACCCTCCGGGTGAACTTGGTGCGTTTGAGGCGCCAGAGGATGCACATGTAGCTGCTCAGAATGATCCCACAGGGAAGGAGGAAGCCCACCACAGTCTCCGTCATGAACTGTAGCACCACCTGCTCATATCAGAAAATAACAGTAATTTATGATTATTAATTAAATAATAAAAACTGGATTTATAGAAGCTAAAATGTTGTAGACTGAATGGGTGGGGCTAAACTGCTAAAGACTGAATGGGGCTAAACTGCTGTAGGCTGAATGGGTGTGGCTAAACTGCTTTAGTTTGATTGGGTGGGGCTAAACTGCTGGAGTCTGAATGGGTGGAGCTAAAGTGTTGTAGACTGAATGAGTGGGGCTAAATTGCTGTAGGCTGATTATGTGGGACCGAAGTGTTGAAGGCTAAATGGGCGGGACTAAACTGCTGTAGGCTAAATAGGTGGGGGTAAAAACTGCTGGAGGCTGAATAGGTGGGGCTAAACTGCTGGAGGCTGAATGGGTGGAGCTAAACTGCAGAGGACTAAGTGGCTGAAGCTAAAGTGTTGGTTGAATGGGTTGGGCTAAAGTGTTGTTGGCTGAATAGGTGGAGTTAAACTCCTGTAGGTTAAAAATGTGGGGCTAAACCGCTTTAGGTTGATTGGGTGGGGCTAAACTGAATGGGTGGAGCTAAAGTGTTGTAGACTGAATGAGTGGGGCTAAATTGCTGTAGGTTGAATTTGTGGGATTGAAGTGTTGTAGGCTAAATGGGCGAAGCTAAACTGCTATAGGCTGAATAGGTGGGTCTGAACTGCTGGAGGCTGAATGGGTTGAGCTAAACTGAAATTATGTTAAGAGGATCAGTAGCGCTAAGACGTACGTATCTGGATGCTGTGTGGTTGTGGGCGCAGACCAGTCTTCCTTTTTTGTCCATTTGTTCTCTCCTGAAGATCAGCGCCGGCAGGGCCAGGGTGAAGACCAGCAGCCACTGTGCGGCCAGGACAGCCAGGACGTTCCTGCGGCGGGTAAGCATGTGGACGCGGTGGGGCCACCGCACAGCCACCAGCCTGTACAGGCTCATCAGCATGATCAGCATGTTGGAGGCGTACATGTTGGTGTTGCACAGGTAGAACAGCAGCTTGCACATCTCTTGGCCGAACACCCACCACTGCCGGGCCAGGTAGACCAGGAAGAACACGGTGAGGCACATGATGGTGCCATCGGCACAGGCCAAGTTCAGGATCAGCAGCGTGGGCACGGAGCGTTTACGGGTGCAGGCCAGGATGCTCCAGATGATGAAGAGGTTTCCTGGGACGCCCAGGAGGAAGGCCACTGACAGGATGAAGGTGCCCACGATGAAGGGGGTGTCGGGGATGGTAGTGTTGGTGGAGTTCATCAGGCTCGTCTGGAAAGGCCTGTGAAGCAAAGGTCAATTGTTTTATGATGTCACAAAAAAAACAAAACAATGGCCTGTCTCCACCCATTCAGCCTAAAATGGTTTAGCCCCGCCCATTCACAAGAAGTTTCAACTGCAACTGCTTGTGAATGTGGCACAACACAGGGCAGCCAATTGCAACAGAGCTCATATTTTAGTCTCAATTGCACAGTAGCCTTTTGGTGGGGAGTGTTCCATGCTAAAGCTTTAGAGCCATTGTGTAAGACTGCAGAACCCCAAAGCAGCAGTGAGAATATAGACCGTGAGTATCGAACCCCAAGTGTAAAAAATCTGCAGTGTTTATGACACTAGTGCTGTTTTATTACAGTTTTACTGCACAAATTGATCAGAAATCCTAGAACCACTGAAGAACCCAATAAAATGTTGGCTCCCTGCTGTTGTGAAAGTGCTTTGTTGGAGTGAACTGCACTGCGTTGGCTGTGTGATGCGTGTTCTGTCTGATTTATTCATTGATTAACTTTCACACGTAAAACAGTGAAAATATAAAGCTCTGAGTGTAAAGAAGACGGCGCATCCACTGAACACTCAACTCACTTCTACTGTTGCATGGAGAGTTAGAACCTATTAGAACATTTAATGTTCCAGATCACAACAGCATGACCAGTATGCTTCAGGGCAGCACTGAAGGGTTGAGAGAGAGAGATAAAGGTTGAAAAATGGCCATGTTGCCAAAGATGATTTCGTCTTCATGGTACAGGAAGTTCTGCATGTTCTGACACAAGTGCTGAGATGTTTGCTCTCCTCCAGTTGTTGGTTACCTGGGGACACAACATGTAAAAACACGCCTTCTATGCCGCCGGCCTTTCTTTCTGGGATTACTCATATCCTCTGATGTAGCGGAGCATTTCTGCTCATCCTGGAACTCTGCCTCGATTCCTTGCCTGCTTATTAACGGCGGTTGTGCAGAGATCACCATTACACGCACCATACACTGTTACCCACTTTGAGACTAGATTCAGCGACTTCTCAGACCCCTTCAAGTCAGGCAGCTAAACATTCTGACTTTTCGGACACACCTTAGCTTTCCACAGTATAAAGCCAGCAACGAGTCATGTCAAGTCAAGTTAATTTTATTTCTATAGCTTTTTTTAAAACTGCCGCCTTACAGAATCTGGGTCCAAGCCCCTAATGAGTGAACCAATGGAGAGGAAAAACTTAAAAGCTGTATTAAGAAATCTCAGGATGATCCAAGGCTCAGAAAGGGAACCCATCCTCCTCTGGTCAACACTGGATAGCAAGAAAATTGAAATAAAAAAGCTTGTAGCTTGGAACAGTATTTCTAGCATCTGTGGCAACATATATGAACTAGTCTGCATGTCCTTATCTGGGGATAAGGACCCCAGTGATGGGCGATCTGGTTGTAGGAAACAAGGGGCAGCTGTTCGGGGAGTACAGGTGCTGCAATGACATTCCATCAATTAGGTGAAACATAGGGCTGTTCATATGGGTTCTCCTCAGCAGGAGTGAGTGGATTCCATCGGTAAGAACTTCAACCAGAAGTATCAGGATGGGTCAGGCTGGTCAAGTCCATAAGTTGTCCCCAGCAAGCCCAGCGTACAGCCAACCATGCGAGTAAGCAGCCGCCTTGAATGTTACAACAAAGGCTAATGGCGGCTCATTGGCCAGCATGAGGTTGTGGAGGAGCATGTTAATCAGACAATGTGTACGCACTTGATTAGGACTCCTATGGCTGGAGCTCCAGAGGCGAAACATGGCACACAGATGACGGCCAGTACTGGGCACCCTCAGCCCACCAGTCTCCAGGTGCTGGTAAGTGCTGTACACAACCACCAATTACCTGTCTAACTGCTGTTTCCCATGCTTAAGCATTGCCAACATTTCCCCCAATCATTTTTGTGAACCTACACTGCTCCATGAAACTCTGCTGGTAAATCGATGAAGCGTTTTAATACTACAGCTTGTTCATGAGTGGGGTGATGGACAGTAGTGGCCTAGTAGTTCGGGACTTGTCCATGTGATCGGAGGGTCACAGGTTCAAGTCATGTCCAGGTACCACTGAGGTTCCCTTGAACAAGGTTCTGTCCTGCTACACTGCTCCCTGGGTGCTGTTGATAGCTGTCCACTGCTCCACGTGTGATGGGTTAAATGCAGAGGTCACATTTGGTTGTGTGATGGGGTGTGTTCACAATGACAAATAGTCACTTTGACTTTGAAGTTTAGTGAGATTAAAAACTCATTTTTTCTGGAGAAAAAACATCAAAGAAAAACCTTTTAAAAGGTTAATGCTGCATGAACATTTATTGGACAAATGTCCAGTAGGTTTCCTTTGTTTAAGCTGTGTTGATGCTGAGAATTCATGTCCCTTGTTTCCTAATTACTTAAACATCTTACAATTCCTGCTCTGAACTGGTGACCTCAGGCTCAAAACAGTCATGGTGGACAGGGTCAGAGAAAGAGTCAGTCTGGAGGACTGATGAGGACATGTCGGTCTGGAGGATTGAAAAGGAAGGGTCAGTATTGAGGATTGAAAAGGAAGGGTCAGTCTGGAAGATTGATGAAGAAGGGTGAGTATGGAGGGTTGAGGAGGAAGGGTGAGTATGGAGGATTGATGAGGAAGGGTAAGTCTGGAGGACTGATGAGGAAGGGTCAGTCTGGAGGATTGATGAGGAAGGGAGAAATGCTGAATAACAGTTACTCACCTAGATAATGGCCCTCTGTAGGATACGTGGAGGATGTACTCAAGTAAACCCAAGAAGACAGACTTCTTTGCTCCCTCTGCGTTTTGCTCACGTTTCTGTCCTCTCTCTTCTTCCTCTCTTTCTTCTTTCTTCGTAAATGAGCCTGTTGTGACTGTGTTCCCTCTGTCGGACTCTCCCGTTCCCCCTGATTTCAGAGTAATGCATGTTCAACTTTGCCTGCTTCTTATAAAGGGAGATGCTTCACTCCACACAGGCTGCAGCATGCCGAGAGAGAGAGGGTGAGGGCAAGAGAGACAGAGGGAGAGAATGAGAGAGAGAAAGTGCGTCAATCTTCTCTCCTCCTCCAACCCCTCCCACTCCTGTCCCGTCCTCCACATTTTCTTGAGTTTACTCCTGGTGTTTTTGACAGAAAGTACCTAAAGCACAACTGTCCTCTCCCTCTCTTTCTCTGGGTGGGTAGGGTGCCCCCCCCACCATCACTAAGTATAACTGTCCTCTCTCTCTCTCTCTCTCTCTCTCTCTGGGTGGGTAGGGTGGTCTTCCCTCTCCCCCATCACTCAGTATAACTGTTCTCTCTCTCTCTCACTCTCTCTCTCTCTGGGTGGGTAGGGTGGTCTTCCCTCTCCCCCATCACTCATGGTAACTGTCCTTTTCCTCTCTCTCTCTCGCTCTCTCTCTCTCTCTCTCTCTCTCTCTCTCTCTCTCTGGGTGGGTAGGGTGGTCCTCCCTCTCCCTCATCATTCAGTGTAACTTTCCTTTCCCGCTCTCTCTCTCTCTCTCTCTCTCTCTCTCTCTCTCTCTCTGTGGGTAGGGTGTTCCTCCCTCTCCCCCTCACTCAGTATAACTGTTCTCCCGCTCTCTTTAGGTGGGTAGGTTGGTCCTCCCTCTCCTCCATCACTCAGTATAGCTTTCCTCTTTCTCTCACTTTCTGGGTGGATAAGGTGTTCTTCCCTCTCCCCCATTACTCAGTATAACTTCTCTCTCTCTATGTGGTTAGGGTGGTTCCTTCCTCTCCCTCATCACTCAGAGAAACTGTCCCCCCCCCCCCCCCCCCTCTCTCCCTCACCTTGATGCTAGCCAGCATGGCAGTCAGTTAGTAGATGTCGCTTAATTAGCAGTTAGTGTTACTGTCCTGTATGATGGTCTAAAACACTTCTTATAACTTTACTGTGAATGGGTGTGGCCAAATCTGCCACATCTGTTTTTGCCATGTGGACAATGGAGTGGGCATGTAGCAGTGTTTACATCCACTTATTTGAAAAAGTAATAATTTATTTTACAAATATAAACAATTTTGAAATTAATAATGTAATATCAGTATTTATTATAAGTAATAATAATTCATTATTAATAGGTATTACCAATAAATATTCACTTTTAATATTTTATATGAACAATAATGATTAATTATTAAAATTAATAACCAGACTAAATCATTTTAACATTATTAACATATTGATTATTAATAAATGATCATCATTAATAATTAATATTCTATATTATATAATATATATATTTGATGTAATTGCTTATCAATAATAATTATTTGATTATTAAGTATGTATATTTATTAATTAATAATAATGTAATTTGTTACTTTAAAAAAAAAAAGTTAATTTCATTTTAGATTTTTGCAGTAAAAATAAATAATGAATGTGCCATGTCCATTTTTTTCACTCGTTCTCCTCATATTTGTCAAAATAGACATGTAATCAATTTTTTTCAAAGTTATACAGTGAGACAAAAAAATGCTGTAAAGCTGCTATAAAAAAATGTGTGTGTGTGTCTAAGCCCTAACAATCCACATAAAACAGTCACATGCTATTATTAGTGATTCTACAGAAGAACACACTTACTGAACTGTGACGCTAATACAGTGATACACGTGTATACACATGCACGGCCATGGCATCCTCTTGGAATGTGTGTGTGTGGGTGTGAGAGAGAGAGAGAGAGATAGAGAGGGAGAGAGAGAGAGCATATAAACATATACAGAGGAACTCAACCAATGTTCTACAGTAACTTACTGAGTCACAGCGGTGGCAAATGGAACCAGATGTCTGGTTCCTCTTAAAAGCTCCTCACTGTACCATATATACATGTGGATCTGCCATAACATTAGTACCATCTGTTCAAATGTAAAAAATGGTGATTATGGGACATGTCTCTGTAGTGATAGGGCTATAATGTAAAGAAACAGTGAATAGGGCATAGTTGTGGACATTAAGCAAAAAGGCAGTGCATTATATATATATTTATATTTTTATACACTTGTATACACTTGCATCCTCTTGGAATGTGTGTGTGTGAAAGAGAGAGAGAGAGAGAGAGAGAGAGAGCATATAAACATATACAGAGGAACTCCACCAATGTTCTACTGAACTAGGAAGGGTTTTCCCCAAACGAACCCAGGGGCATGTTTTGGAGACTGTTAATATCTCCCTTTACTGGAACTAAGGAGCCTAAATGCTGAGAAACCCCAGGTTTCCCTAGGTTCCTTGATCACTTTTGCCTATGTGGCTGTCTCTCCCTGCTCTCTGAGGAGGTTCTGTTTTGGGGGATGAGAGCAGTTCCTCCATGTGGTCACATGGTAGCAGTGTTCATTCAGAAGTCGAGCAGGACCTCGGCTGAAACTATGCTGCAATTATCTTTAATCAGATGTTCATCTCCTATACTAGTGCTTTATACAGTGACCAAATGTAGGGAATAGTGATAATCAGGTCACTTCTGCTCTTTATGTCATGTTTAAATGTAATAAATGGTGATTACGGGATATGTCTCTATAGTGATAGGGCTATAATGTAAGGAAACAATGAAAAGGGCATAGTTGTGGACATTAAGCAAAGGGCAGAGCATTATATATACAGTGGGTATGGAAAGTATTCAGACCCCCTTCAATTTTTCACTCCATTTTCAGCCATTTGCTAAAATCATTTAAATTAATTCCCCCCCTCATTAATGTACACACAGCACCCCATATTGACAGACAAAAAAAGAATTTTTGAAATTGTTGCAGATTTATTAAAAAAGAAAAACTGAAATATCACAT
>JBBPDA010026769.1:0-15372 GCA_037974385.1 Arnoldichthys spilopterus | reverse complement strand
ATACATGTGCCAAGTGCTTGTACGAACTGCTGCAGTACAACAATATTCAAGTGCAGAGTGAAAAAGTGCAGAGTGAAAAAGTGCAGAGTGAAGTATAACAATATTCAAGTGCATGGTGAGATACAATTCCTTGTCTATAGCGATGTTCCACTGTAGACATTGTCATATGCCAATTCAGTAAACAATGTGGTGGCCTTATCTTTGTCCAAAAACCTTGGTGACCCCCAACCCCTTTTCAGACCAGCAGTAAATGCACTGCATGGTGATGGTAATTCTATGTTGTTGGAATGTTTTCCTGCTTCAGGGTCTGGAAGACTTGCCATAAGTGACAGAACCAAAGCCAAAAATCCTGAGGATGAGAATGTCCCGTCATAAGTCAGTAATCAGAAGTTCAAGCACAGTTGGGTTATGCAGTGAGACACTGATCCCAAGCACAAGAGCAAGCCCACCTGCAAATGGCTCAAATGAAAACAAAAGTAAAGTTTAGGAGTGGTCTAGTTATCAAGTCCCCACTTGAATCCCATGTGGAAAGATATTACATTACTGTGGACAGTGCATGCTTGAGAGGCCTCCGATGTAGCTGAATTTAGCCAATCTGTGAACAGGATTGGGTCAAAATTCCTCCACAGTAATGTGACTGACCTCCATTTGTAATAAGTGTTTTGCTTGCAGTTGTTGATAAAAGTGGCAAAACCAGTTATCCAGTTTACGTCTTCACATTGGCTTCAGATTGCAAAACTGTTTACCTACTGGGTGCTGTTTTCCTCATTTGCTCCATGTCTTTTCATGTTTTTTGAGAATCTGAAATCGTTTAGTTTGATAAACATGCACAAATAAATGAAAACAACGATATTTTAATATCGTGCTATGACACCATCATCAGCTTTAGCTCTGTCGTAACATGGTTTAACTCAGTCGTAACAGGATTTACCTCATTATGGCCATGTTTAGTATAGTGAAAGCCAGGCTGAGCCCAGTCATAATCAATGTCAGCTCAGTCACAGCCAGGTTTAGCTCAGTCACAGCCAGACTGAGCCTTATATAAAGTCTCCCTGCCAACTTTCAGGGAAGTTGAAACATCCCTACCAGCATTTACACCTTTCATCTCAGTTTAAAATTAGAAATGTTTTAAATAATTTCACTGGGCTCAGTCCAGGAATTCATACTTAGACAGAGAAGGTTAATGGTCTGTTAAATCTGGCTCAGCACACCCTGCAGTATGGGCTTACTACACAGAGCCACTTGTAACACCTCGTCACTCAGTAGTGAGGTCAAGTATGTTTATTTTCATGGCAGCAACATACACAGTGAAATGAAACAAAATTCCTTCCTCCAGGACCATGGTGTTACAAAAAAACAACACACGACCACACATGAGAACGGGACAGGACTAAACAGTGTGCAGAAAAAAAGAAGGTGCAAGACTTGCAGATGGTACACTACAGCACAACAAGATAACATACAGTGCAGCCAACAAGCGGCCAAAACAGTTCAGAGAGCGAAAACAGTATTGTCAGGTTCTTGATCCTAGCAGCAGAGTAATTAAGGGTGTAAAAATGCAGATGATAAGGTACGTGTACCGTGTCGAGAGGTTTTCAGTAAGGGACCAAAATGAGAGAGTGAGGAAAACCCACTCCCTACCCAGGGCCCACTCAGGGCTTGCTACAGCTTGAAAGGAGTGGGTTTTGAAGCAATCAGGTATATAAGAGACCCGCCCCAGAAAAGAGGTGGAAAAAACAGTAGGTAAGTGGCAGGGAACTCACTTATCCACTAGTGCACTGTGTTAGCAGTGGTGCCATGTTAGCTTGTCTCACTAGCTGTGAATCACACTGGGGCTTTACTCTGGTGTGCCAATTCTGAAGGCTTGCAGGCAGGGAGATAAAGAGAGATGCACCAGAATGACTCTCATCTACTGTGCTACCATCAGAGACAAGGACTTTTCACCATCTGGTGGTACAACCATGCGCAGGTGATAGTCATAAGCACTTCTTAGTGCAAAAAGTTTTTCATGTTCATATGAGGTGGTGTTTGACAATTCGACGAAATGGTAAAATCAGCTCTCTCAAGCAGGATATGGCTGGCGGGGCTTATCACATGGTGAGTGGTTGTGAAGTTTTGGATTCACAGCCACTAGCAGTTATGAATAGTGAAGTGAAAATGACTATTTGTCATTGTGAACACACTCAAGCACCACAAAGAAATTCATCCTCTGCATTTAACCCATCACATGTGCAGCAGCGGGCACCTATCAACAGGGCCCAGGGAGCAGAGTAGCGGGACTGTACCTTGCTCAAGGGAACCTCAGTAGTGCCCAGGCCGGGACTCGAACCTGCGACCTTTAGGTCTCAAAGGCAGCATCCTAACCACTAGGCCACTGCCCACAGAGGTGGGGTGTCTTTCCGTTACTGCATCATCCCATGCCCTTGTCAACTTGCATCACACACTACCACGCCTGCTGCGTTGGATGGGATCAGCCAGAATGGAGTGGATCTTGCTAGATTTAATGACAGTAGAAACATAGACCATACACAACTGTGTTTTGTCGAGATTTCACAAAAATCACTTCTATTTTGTGCAAAACCTCAAGGGAAACCCACTTACCATACAAACACAAGCTATTGATTGAGACACATGATGATTTTGTAAAGATTTAATCCTAATTTAAAAAATGGTCAACATTAAAAAAACAACAATGCTTGTTTATTTCATATGATATGATAATTAGGCCACAAGAATAGAAACAGAGACTCTTAAGTAAGGTGTTAAAACTGTGTAGACTCCTTAGTGAGATAAATAGGCCTGTCATTTGCTTCTTGGAGCAGTAATATAGCCAGCTGCTGGCCAGCCTAAATTAAAATGAAGAATATTAGTGTTAATGCTCTTTAAGTTAATTTGAGAATGTCAGTTTTGCATGTGCCATTTATCAATTAACAATGGCACAGTTGTACACAGCATGACTGACAGATGGTTACATTACCAGCTGGTGATTCGATGAACATATATCAAGTGAATCTGACAGATTAGATCCTGTGTTAACACCATTCAGAATAAAACATATTTAGTAACATTTTGATTAAAACCCAGAACCTTTGATGGTTTACACTGTCGATCATAATATACTCCTGGACAGGTTAGAAAACTGGATCTGGCTCTCTGGAGCGGTCCTCAAATGGTTCAAATCTTACGTAGAAGGCAGGGATATTTTGTCTCGATCAGCAGTTTTAAATAAGTGAAAACCAGTATGCCGTATACTGGAGTCCCTCAAAGGTCCATCCTCGGGCCTCTTCTATTCAGCCTCTACATGCTTCCCCTTGGCCAGATTCTACAAGAGCACAAAGTGGCCGATCATAGCTATGCAGATGATACTCAGATCTATCTAGCTCTCTCACCTAATGACTTCAGTCCTGCAGACTCACTGTGCTTATGCCTTGAAACAGTAAATGTCTGGATGCAACAAAACTTCCTGCAGCTAAATAAAGACAAGACTGAGGTCATTCTGTTTGGGAACAGAGAAGGAAGGTTGCAGCGTAGTGGGTATCTAAGATCCAAGGATATAAAGACCACAACCCAGGTCAAAAATCTTGGTGTAATCATGGATGAAGATCTTAATTTCAGTGATCACCTTAAAGCTGCAACTAAATCTGCATTCTTGCATCTCAGGAACATAGCTAAGGTTAAAGATTTTGTGTTAAAGCAGGACCTGGAGAAACTTGCCTTTATCTCCTGCAATGTCCTTCTTATTGGCCTTCCTAAAAAAAAAAAAATCAACAAGCTCCAACTCCAGTGCTCAAGTCCTTACACTGGCTTCCAATCAGCTCCAGGATTGAGTTCACAGTCTTACTCATTGTCTATAAGTCACTCAATGGTTTGGGCCCCAAATATTTATTGGAAATGTTTAATAAATACCAGCCTGGAAGAGCTCTTAGATCAGCAGGAGATGCTCAGCTAGTGCTCAGCTAGTAGGATTGCAAGCAAACAGGGTGAAAAGGCGTTTAGTCATTATGCTGCCCACTGCTGGAACTCCCCATGGAGATCAGATCTGCTCCAACTGTTGCCAGCTTCAAAAGGAAGCTAAAAAAAACTCTCTTATTTCCACTGTCTTTAATTAAAGTTCTATTTTATCTATTTTTTTTATTTTTATTTGTTTGTATATTTTACTTTTATCATGCACTCTGCTTTTATATGCTTCTTTACCTTTTAAAAATTTAATTATTTAATGCATTTCGCTGTAAAGCACATTAAATAACCTTCGTGAATGATAATGTGCTATATCAATAAACTTGCCTTGCCTTTAATTGTGTCCTTGTCAACTACGCTACAGTAGTTTGTTTACAAAATTAACCATATTATAATCTTTGCATCTTGACCACTTCCCAAGTCAAACCTATGTCCTTGAGTTAGGCACAGTAAAAGCCATGTTTAGCACAGGGATTGATGGTAAACCTGGTTTGAGCTCAGTCGTGCAGCCTTCATACCCATTTGTACCTGGCATTAACATGTTTTCTGGGTGATCCAATCACAAGTGGAAAGTGTTTATTTTAACTTGAGATCCCATCACTCACACCATATTTGGAGGTGGTCTGGCCCACATGGGGCTACACTCTTTTAGCAGTGTGTACACAAAGGTGTCCTGGGCACTGTGCCTCACAACAACCTGCATGTATCCCTGTAGTTTTAGACCATAACCTAAGAGGCAGGTATATGAGAGGCAATGAGCTACAGATCAGTTTAAATCAGGACAATCAGATCAGAAAAGAAGCTTCACTCAGCTGTTTGGATGCAGCTTGGGTCTATTGCTTGGTGTGTTCCAGCCAATTCAATGTAAGTTAAATGTTAAATGTAGGATTTTGATATGTAGCACACTTTTTAAATGTTTTTTCCAGGTAGAGCACTACAGATATGTATCTTAGGTAGCATTTTATTGGGACTGTGGATGCTTAACTTTCCATTAAATTAGATTAAACTAAATATCTATTAATATTATGTGCATTTTTCTTCTAATGTAACATTCATTCTAGCCCTGTTAGTCACATTGGGTCTAAACCCTAAAATATTAGCATCAGAGTTTCAGAAGATAGTATGTTCATTAGCGTTTGTAGATTATCTGTAGAGGACTTTGCAGATTAAGTGAGGTCAGAGTATGAGCCATTCTGACTGTGAGGAAGATTTGGGCATCCCAGTAGGCCTCTGAAATATGAATTTGGGAGGTAGCCCATGCCACAGGCGCTGTGTTTAATCCATGAGCCGGAGTGCCAGGGCCTTGCCTAGCTAAAGACCTCTCCTGGGTGGTAGGACAGGCTGGCAGAGCCAACTTCCAGAAGAGAGAAACACATTCAGTGCCAAGTTTCCACACACACAACTGCACTGGGGGGATTCCTAACTGTGATAACGGAAAATTAACAGCAGGGGTTGCATAGACCAGTCCCCTAGTCCAGTGGTTGGTAGCATCCTGTAACGAGGGGAGACTTAATCTGGCAATTCATAACAAGAATGTCTAGAGACAACCACGAGAAGTGGGAACATAGAATAATGCAACTGTCTAAACTCAAACACTTGAGTAGGCAGAGCTCAAAGCAGGGGGTGCTCAACTTTTTTTTTTACATGCAGCAAAAATTTACGTTTCGTGAGACATAAAGTAATGTCTCGTGAGGGAAATATTGTTTCATTAGCTGCCTTGTTTTGTGGGTGTTAACAATTGCATCCTAGATGTTAAAAGAGCACAGACTAGAAGGTTTTTGTCACGATTTGGGGTTAAGTAGGAAGCAAGTGCCCAGGCGTACTTGAGATGAGAGTATTTAATGAAACACAAAATAACAAACTCGACAAAACACGAACTCGATAACTGAAACGGAGACAACATGTACAACAGCGGTAGACAAACAGTTACAACAGCGGTAGACAAACAGTGAATCCACAAACTAGACCAACCTAAGGAGACTAAATAGACCAAGTAAATCAACGACACCTGACTGACATAATCACAACACATGGGACACAGCTGGGGGGCGTGGCTAACACGAACACGAGGGACAAGACACGTGGCAAAACGCAAACAAAAACATGAACACGTGGAACATCAGGGCATGGTTGTTACAGTTTTAGAAGGCTTGTTCCCCTTGTTGATGGCCCAGATGGGTATTATCACAACGAGCTCATGCTTGACCCCACAAAACTAGGAGAGACCTAACTTGTATGTGGGACAAATTACAAAATCGAGGTGAAAAAAAATAACTGTAATATCTTTTAGAGGATCGCTAGGACTAAAAATCTCAAGATACCCTAAAACACCCTGCTTGTAATTTTCACTGGCAGAAATGTCATTAAGAAATGGGGGTTAAGGAGAACGAAAAATCTCTGAAATCTGCTTTTAGTCAAGTTGCAAATCCCACACCACTTCCAGGAACCTACTGGAAGATTTGGCTGCAGAGGAATGGGTCCCATTGGGCCCATTGTATATATAACCATTCTGTTGCAAAGATACTTTAGTACAATGCATTTTAAGAAGGCAATAAAAGGCAATTAAGTATCATAAGTTACTTGTATGTAATAAAAACATACAGAATATTTGTGCTCCTATTGGATGTTTATGTCCAGCCTAATGAAACATCTTCTTGGTTCAATTTTTGGTATCCCTGGCATAAACTGTGTGGAGGATGGCCTTGTTGCTCTTGAAGAATCACAAAAACATCTTTTCTAAACGAGCAACAGAGCTATAAATACCATAAATAAAATTGACGAGGGACCAGGAGAAATAAGAGGCTCTGGAAAGCGGGCAAAGGCAAAAGAGGCGCTGCACCCATTTAGACTAATAGAAAGATTGATGTTCTTCATCAGCAGCCCTGCAGGGCCCTGGGCAGTTTAATGTTCTTCCTAGTTTTTCACCCAGTGATAAAACACAAGGTAATTTGGGCACAAGCCTGGTCAGGTGTGTTATAGCTCCACTGACTTGTGCTGTATGTACAGCAACCTGAAATTAGGTGTTAGTTTACTCGTTATATCATTAAATAACTAAATTCATGTCTGTCTGTAACATCAAAATGCTGTTTAGACGATAAAAGCACACACTCCAGTGTGTCTTCATTTTTGGCTGGTACTCTACATCAGTGTGTGAAGGGGAAATGTGATCTACCAGCAGACCAAACACTTCTGTCTGATTCATACGCTGTTGTTGAAGGCATATGTCTAAATTTCTGTCTGCCAGTGAGACAGTCATGCTCTGTTTAATTTCTTATTTGATCAGCACCTTCGCTAAATCCCTGCTCTCGTAAAGTAGACAGGAAAACATCAGAAAACTTCTCAGCTCAACACCTGCTTCAGCCGAAACACTGAGTGGGTTTGGGGTGAAACGTTCCATTCTAGAGAAACTTACAATCATAACTGTTCACAGTGCCAGTAAAAGGCTCCTCTAAAAGCGCCTCACTGAAAGTATTTCCATGAAGTGGTGATGAAGACGCTGCCTAATGCCTGGGACATTCTTTGACCAGAGTTTAACTAGAAGATTTTGGGCCTAAAACTAAACCCACTCATGGTAGAGGGATAAATGCAGGGCGTTGTGAGGTAAAATAGTGCCTATAGAGATTTAGTTCAGATTCACTATTTTACATCATCAACATTCAATAGAAACACTCAGAGACATGTGGAGCTTCACTGGGGGTTTGGGGGGGAAATAAAATGGCTCTGTTTGTGTTGGAGGCATCATGTCTGGTTCCATTTACCACCACTGTAAAAAAATACTCCCTACAATGAAATTTCACAACCTCATGTACCAAAAGCACAATTAGCCACAGACCCTCAGTTAACCAAGTCTACCCCTGAGCATGAACTCTTCTTATGCAGTGTGCTTTTACACCATATGCACTACTCTAGTACCTGCATTATAATAATGCCGGAGTGGACAGTAGGTTTATGCTGGCAAGCTAACAAGTTAACATTAGACGTATAATCCAAAAAAACAAAACAGAATCAATATTAAACAAAAATGGAGTAAAAGCAAAGGCAATTTTAACTGCAGCACCTTCTTCTTACTCCTCCCTTCTCTATTACGTATAGCAGCCTGCAGTCATGAAGTAAGTGTAAGTCATCTAGCCATCTATTTCAGGCCAGGGGTCATCAGTTCCAGCCCTTGAGCAGCACAGTTCTGTGATTTCCTACTCGAACACAAGTTCTAAACCTGTTAATGTAGTGCCGGGTTAAATCAGGTGTGTTAGATTGAACTGCTTTAGACTGTAGGCCTGAGCTTCAACTACACTCACACTTCATCTCACACACACACGCACCCAGACACACGCACCCAGACACACATACACACACACACACACACACACACAAACACACACACACACACACACACACACACAGGTAATACTGAAGTTCAATGCCCAATGTTTCGTCATTGTCCTTTCTCTGTGTGTGTGTGTGTGTGTGTGTGTGTGTGTGTGTGTGTGTGTGTGTGTGTGTGTGTGTGTGTGTGGGTGCGTGCGTCAGAGCTTTCTGGTTCTGCACTAGATGAGTGATAGTGTGTTAGATTGCGAGAGAAAGACAGACGTGGGGGCAGAATGAGAGGGGAGTAAGAAAGAGAAACAGAAAGTGAAGAAAAACAATGGAGACAGAAAAGAAAGCGACAGAGACAGAAAGAGAGGAGAGGGGAAAAGGGAGAAAAAGAGAAAAAGGGACAAGGGAGAGCAGAAGAGCAAAGAGTAAAAAAAAAACGGAAGATAGAGAGAGAGAGCAGGAGAAGGGAGAGGAAAAAGAAAAAGGGAAAAAATAGGGGGTATGGAAGGTGAAGTAGAGAAGAAATGAAGGAAGGGAGAGAGTTAGATGAAGAGAAGTCTCCGAGAGTGAAATTGATTTTGTTATTCTTCACAGGAAGTGATTTTATAACATTAAAGTCTCTTTGTTTTATTGGTTCTGTTTGAAAAAGACCAGTGGCCCCTAAATCCTGCGGCAGAGTTTTACAGTCCGGCAGCGGTCAGTTCCTGATCTAATCTAAGTCACCTAATCCTGATAAATCAAAGTCTTCATTGATTATCTAGTTCAGCTTAATAAAAAAAATAAGAGGCAGACAAGTGCTGGACCTCTGGAAGGGAGTACAGAGGGTAGCACTAGAGCAATGGCACATACTAGTGTTGTCCAGTTACTGGTAAAACAAAGACAAGATGGAGACTGTTCTGTTTAGGAACAAAGGCGGAAGGTCACAGCTTTGTACCTATCTGGAACCCAGGTCTATTAAAACAAAAACCCAGGCCAAAAATGTTGGCCTAATCATTCAGGTTGGGTACCAAACTCAATACTTTTAAAAGGTACTTACAGAAATACATTTGTACTACTGAGTCTGTCAGATCTCGGTAACTGAGAGCAAGCCCTAACTGAGTCGTCGACAACTTCAGACAAATTAATTAGCTTGTTGTTGTTGTTGGCGAAAACAGGCTTTTTCACTCTGTTGGTGGACGCTAACTTAGCATTTTTACTAGCAATGAGCCACTGTGTGCATCCCAGTCCCACTAAACCATCCTCATTGCTACGATTCCTGAATTTATATGGTTGAAATGACGATTAAAGCTACTTGTCAACCTGATTTGTGATTTAGAGAAATGTGTTTGTGCCTTTTTATCCTGCAGGGTTGACTACTGCTTTTCTTTATTTAAATATTAGATCTCTTACTCCATAAGCACTTATTGTTAATGGAATTATTACTGATCAGGAGTTTAATATGCTGTGTTTAACATGAACCAACCCTAATGAGTATATAGCATTAAAAGAGGCGAGTCGCCCTGAATAAAGTTCTATACACCAGCCTCGTCCATCTGGCAGAGGAGGAGGCGTTGCCTCCTTATGATGATTATTTATGATAACAATCTCGGCATCACACACAAAGATGGACATAAATTTAAAGCTTTTGAAGTTCTTTATACTAACATATTACTCGTAACCTCAAAAAATAAATCTACTCAGTTGATTCCACTAATTATCATCTACAGACCCCCAGGGCCTCACTCTGAATACCTCAGTGAATTTGCAGATCTTCCCTCAAATTTAGCTGCCTCATCAGACAAAGCTATAATCCCTCTGAGAACAGTGTTCGTGTCCTTTCTAGATTCAGTTTAAAGATTCAAGATGTTCATTTGTCACATACACAGTTATACTAGTACAGCATGTAGTGAACTGTGTCCCTAAACACTCCAATGCCTGTGCAATGCATATAGTTTCAAGACATCCATCCATCCATTCATTTTCTAAACCGCTTTTTCTGTTTCTGGGGCGCAGGGAAGCTGGAGCCAATCCCTAAGGCCTAAGGCAGGGTTCACCCAGGACAGGAGGCCAACCCATCACAGGGCAGCACATAGACAGGCAACCATTCATACACACATTCACACCTACGGGCAATTTAGAGCATCCAAACAACCTCCTGCAGCCTTTGGACAGTGGGAGGAAACCAGAGAACCTGGACGAAACCCAAGTGAACACAGGGAGAGCTTACAAACTCCACACAGAAAGGCACCCGTGGCCGACCCGAGGATTGAACCCAGGACCTTCTAGCTGTGAGGCAACAGTGCTAACCACAGCACCACCATGGTTGTTACAAGACAAAAAAACAACGAAAACAAAGAAGAAGAGCAAAAAAAAAAAAGATTAAAAAATCTAACAATAAGTACTATATACACACAGCCAATATATACACATGGAAATGAATCTGTATATTGGCTGTTACAGAAAGTATGTAAAAGTGTAACTGACAAGTGTATATATAGAAAATGTAGTCACAGTTCCACAGCCTGAGGCCATCTCAGATCATTTTCTTATTTCATTTAAACTGCATCTTAGTAATGACACACAGACCTCATCACGCCATCATGTCAAGTGCACACCCACATAATTTACTGCACAGAAATGAATCAATAATCTCCTAGAGCTTTTGACATTAATTGGATCACCATCAGGACCCCTCAGAACTCAATCAGATGACAACATGTGTCAACATCTTGCTGCACTTCAGATAATGTACTTAAAAGTAAAATAATCAGAGAGAAAAAGACTTGCCCCCTGCTATGACAATTACACACACATGCACTGAAAGAAACTTGTGAGGTTTCGTCTTGTCTTTTCTGGTTCTGTTCTGTTTTTCTTAACCGTGTGCCTTTGTCCGTGTACGTATTGGTTGTGCTACCTTCCACATGTGCTCATCAGACCCACCTTGTCTGTGCCCTCGTCACCTGTCCCTCGTTTCCCGTCTACTCCCTGTGTCAGGTGTTCCTCGTTTGTGTTCAGCGTATAGTCTCTTAGTGTTTGTCGGTTCTCTGTTGTCAATTCCCTTCTGGTATTTGTAGTCTTTCCAATTGTTAGAGCTGTATGTATTCATAGATTTCTGTACGTTTTGGTTTTGTTACATAGTTCATAGTTTATGTTTATTCATATGATACATCCTTGTAAGTTAGCACTGACCTGCTTCCAAACCTCTTACGAAACTGCATAAAAATTTGAATATAAATGGCTTCAAACCAATTTGGTAGTATCAAACTAGCATGGAAGAAGAGTCTCCTGAGCTACAAGTAAGCTCGAAGTTCTGCTAGAACAACTTCTGCCTCTACCCTTAGGGAGGATGGAGTATAAAGAAATGCCTAGTTAAATGCTTCAGTGCTGCTGAAAACAGGAATAATCAACAACCTTGACACGGGTCAGCCAGCTGTTTTAGCACTGCTTTCTATGGAAGCCTATGTGCATCAAACGTTTGACCAAGCAGGAAAGTGTGTTTAATATGAATAACATCGATCCTGTGGGAAATGAGTGTTTGACTTTTTCTAAATGATTACTATTAATATATTGGTGTTTTTGACAACACTGTATATAGCCTTTAAGTGACTTAGGTCACCATGAATGTGAGCACTTTGTCTGCTTAGCTTAAAGGTCGATATGTGAACCCGCTGGCTTTTGGCACAGGTTTTATTTTAATCACAATGACAATCAAAGCTGTTTTGGGACTTTTCTACATGTGGAATGTATGGACTGATGTTAGGAATGTTGGAAAGAAAATGTCAGCCCAATGTTTTATTTTTATGTATCTAATGCAGGCTGACTGGCTTGAGCATAAACAGCTCGAGTGGTATAAAAAGGCTGCTCGATGGAAACACTGGTTATGTTTGTACTCAAACACCACTGGGCTTACATTTTTTTAAAAGGCGAGATACTGTAGGCTTCATGAAATCTCTGCATAATGAAAAGGCAAGCCCCTGCTCTAAGGACACACACACACACATACAAACCCACGTAAACATACACTGTGGAGACATATGAACATGCTCTTTCACAAATACACACAACATATATTAGCCACAGTGTTGTAACACACACACACATTATTGTAAATTCTTGTCATTTTGTAGTGCACTGTATAACTGTATTGTAATTATGACAAAATTAACCTCACACAAACACACACACACACAAACATTTACGCCTTAACATTGAAGGCCCTGAGATGTTCTATTGAAAGAGTTGTAGACACATAGCATCAGCGATAAATAACTAAACCATCCAGGCTACATTTTCTCTACATGCATTACAAACAAATACACAGCATTTTATTTATGCTGTTTGTGATTCATACGCTGCATTACGCTGTAACTTACCCTGTGGGCTTTATTTAACGGCACAGCAAAGCTGGCAGGTGCTACATTTCTTCTCCTTGCGTTTACACACACACAAGCAAAGCTGCTGTCATCCCACAGATGAGCTAATGTGGGTTATGGATCCGTGCTGTCAAAACAGAAAAAACAACACATAAATTCATCAGCAGATATGAGCAAATTCAGTGTGCAGCCTCACATTAAAGCAACAGTTCAGTTTCCTTAGCTTGCACCAACATGTTTGGTGCTACTTTAGATTTAGCACCAGAGACAAAGGTGATTGTAGTGTTTAAAACAATGCAGAAATTGGGAGGACATCTACCTCCATTCGAAAAATAGAACTTGTCTAGAAGTGATGTTAACTTCTAAGCTTAAAAATGAGGTAAAATGAGAAAAATTAAAGTATTTTAGCACATGGTCTCCTAAAGATTCTGCTCTTCCATCATCATGCAGTCCTAAATGTAAGCTGCAATTCCATTCCAGCAGTGCTAAAACCAGAGATGTGGACACAAGTCAGTCTACCTTGAGGCAAGTTTCTTTCACAAATTTGAAGACTTGAGACTCAATGTTAATTTGAACTTGACTGACTTGGACTTGGGCTCAAAAAGATCTACAGTGGATGAAATGTGGAGGGGCGATTTTTTAGGTAAATGGATTTCATGGCACAGGCCAGAACCGCACTAAACACACCTGACCTAGAACCATCAAAAAAAGTTCAACAGTAACCATGGTACTGCTTTGCTCATTGTTTCAGACAGGTGAGACACGCATGAGAATTCCAGTTTGCCTCAGTAAGGGTCATATGTTCAATTCCCTGACCAGGTTCCCTTGAACAAGGCACTGTCCTGCTACACTGCTCCCTGGGTGTTGTTGAGGGCTGCCCGCTGCTCCACGTGTGATAGGTTAAACGAAGAGGTCACATTTCGTTGTGGTGCACTTTGTGTGATGGGAAGTGTTCATAACGACAAATAGTCACTCTTACAAAAGCTGGAAACAGCAAGCAGCACTAAGGCCTTGCTCAGCACATAAACTCCACTCACTATCATCAGTTTCCAGATGACTGCAGTACACAAGAACACCAAGTCTATCCTTAGATCTCCAGGTCACCTTGGTGTTTTGTTTTTTTTATACATTTTTCACATTTTAAGTCGTCTGTGGTTGCACTACTTGGTTTAAACATTGGGCCAGATGGTGTCTACAAACTTTTGGACATGCAGCATGTTAACATTTTTTTTTTATCATTAATTTTGGCCCGATTTATCAACTGTTGGTCTCTGGCTCTACTGAGCACTTCATGCTTTACAGTGCAGTGCTCTGATCACGTACAGTGCAGTGTAGTGCAGAGATAAGGCTCCTCCTGCTGGCAGCTATAGGAAGCACAACCTCTCTCTACTTCCCTCTTGGTTGATGAAGCAGTGGGAACAGAGCATCTTCCATAGCAACAGTGCTATGGCAACAGTGATGCTGAATAAAGGACGGCCATTACGGCCAGACAGAAACGGTCGCTATAGCAGCAACACTGACAGCTCACACACACAGCGTGTGTGTGTGTGTGTCCTTGTGTTAAGATGGATTTAATGCAGAGCACACACAACGACCCTGGAGAAGGAGATGCAGAAAGCCAGCAGGGAAATTTACACACAAACACACAGAGAGAGAGAGAGAGAGAGAGAGAGAGAGAGAGAGAGAGAGAGAGAGAGAGAGAGAGAGCAACCCACCAACACTTTTTGAATGGGATTAGAGTGTGAACAGAGAAAAGGAAAGAGAGAGAGATACAGAAGGAGAAAGAAAGAGACAGAGAGAGAGGGAGAATGAAAAAGAGAAGGAGAGAGAGAGGGAGAGAGAGAAAAGGAGAAAGAGGGAGACAAGGAGAGAGAGACAGAGAGAGAGGGAAAAGAAGAGAGAGAGAAAGAGAGTGAGAAAGAAAGACAGGAAGAAGGAGAGAGAGAGAGAGAGAGAGAGAGAGAGTTATGTTATGTTCATCTGTTCAACAAGTCTCCCTATCAGTTGTAGCATGTGAAATGAATGAATGAATGTAGTCAGAGCTCTGCGTCTCTGACTCACTGAGGCCAAATGCATTTCATACTTTTATAAACCTCATTATTAAACAGACAAACTTCTGCAGTCTGATTGGCTGAACCCTGCTGTAAAATACTAACACATACCTACATACAGAGACACACACACACATGCCCCCATGACCACACGCAGTGGTTTTAATTAAGTATTAATGAGCCAAATTACTAAACAAAGCAATCCTAAAGTATCACAGTGTTGATTGGCAACCGCAGGCGACCACAGTTTCTGCATGGAGGAACAACAGTTTAATGTGAGTATTGCACTTTACTCCATGTCGGTGTCATCAGAAATACAGATACACATCCTGACACTAAACACTGGAAAAGAAAACAGGACTGCACCGCTTACTGCACACTCCCACACTTAACAGGGTGCATTAGAAATGGACTCAGTAGTGCAGTGTGTAAGGTATGGAAGTGTGTTGTTTGGGACACGTTTGAAAGTACGTGGAAGGAAAAACACGTGATTAAAAACGTGTGGCCAGAGCTAATTGCCTACATTAACACCAAAGGCTGTTTATCTGAGCATCATTTACACACTCGCACGTTTGAGTTAGCTTAACAACATCTGATGAGCTTGCTAGCAGGGCGTGTGCTTGAAGTCAAGTCAAGTCAAGTAGGCTTTTATTGTCATTTCAACCATATACAGTTCACACAGTACACAGTGAAACGAA
>JBBPDA010026748.1:0-15374 GCA_037974385.1 Arnoldichthys spilopterus | reverse complement strand
GCTTCAATCATTAAAGAGTCTCAGCGTTTTCTAACCATTCATCTGATCACTGAGAGGAAACTTTTAGAGGCGTATAGTTCTTCAGGTGTCTGGTTCCAGTCCAGTCACTGAGGATTAAAGCTGAGGTTATGGCGCCATCTGGTGTTCAATAGATAGATAGATAGATACTGTATTGATCCCGAGGGACATTTTTTGTACCAGTAGCCACAATATACATAAAAAAGAAAACAATGTAACAAAGTAAACACACAAAATACAAAACAATACAAATAACTGTACTATACAGAAAACTATTAAAAAGTAAAATAGAAAAATACACAAAATACAAACAACTGTACTGTACAGAATATAGAAAAATATATAACTATACGCTATAAAACTATAAGCTATAAGACCTTAATAATTACATCATATAAGTAAAGTTCCTAAAGTTCACAAACAATGTAATGTGAAGGTGCAATATGTGCATAATCAGATGTACAGATTCTCAGTATTGATGGTGGTGCAGTTGTGTAAGATAAGATGACCTGAGAAGATGTAGTGCGAAACTGAGTGTAATGTAGGTAAATTAAGTTTGAGCTCCTGAGGTCGTAGTAGAGATGAAAAGCATCATCAGGCCCCGAGTTTACTCCCAGGTATTTATAGGTCCTGACACTTTCCACATCCACCCCATCAATGCAGATTGGTATCAGTGGTGGTCCAGGCCTATGGAAGTCCACAACCATTTCCTTGGTTTTGGAGATGTTTAACAGCAGTTGGTTTGACTGACACCATTCCATAAAGTCCTTCACCAGTCATCTGTACTCATCCTCCTGCTCACCCCTGACACACCCCACAATGACAGTGTCATCTGAGAACATCTGCATGTGACATGTCTCCAAGTTGAAGCAGAAGTCTGACGTGGCTGAACAAGGAGGGGGAGAGGACAGTCCCCTGTGGAGCTCCTGTATTACTGACCACAGCCTGTGGTGTGCAGTTCCCCAGTTTGACAAACTGAGGTCTGTCAGTGAGGTCTGTGATCCACAGGTGTGGGTCCACTCCAAACTTGTGCAGCTTGTCTCTCAGAAGAAGGGGCTGGATGGTGTTGAATGCACTGGAGAAATCAAAGAACAACATCCTCACAGCACAGCCTCCCTTGTCCAGGTATGAGTGGGTCCAGTGTAATAGGTGGAGAATGGCATCATCAACACTCCCCTTTTCTCAGTAGGCGACCTGCAGGGGGTCCAGCACGTGGTTCACATGTGGTCTGAGGACATGTAGAATTAGCCGCTCCAGGGTCTTCATTATGTGGGATATGAAGGCAACTGTTCTGTAGTCATTTAGCTCACTTGCCCTTGTTTTCTTGGGGACTGGGATGAGGCATGAGGTCTTTCACAGTGTAGGTACCTTCGACTAAGCTCAGGTTGAATATGTGTTGGAGTGGTTCTGCCAATTCAGCAGCACAGGTCTTGAGAAGTCTTGGACACACCTTGTCTGGGCCAGCAGCCTTCCTGGGGTGCAATCTCCTCAGTTCCCCTCTGACCTGCTCAGTTCTGATGTTGAGAGTGACTGGAGAAGGGGAAGCAGCAGGTCTGTCGGCACCATCTGATGGAGTGCCACAGTGGTGAGAGATGAGGACTGCACGGTCTGAGCTGGCCGCTTGGTGGTGATCAATGAGCAGTTGTGAGGGAGAGAGTGGTGGCTGGAGGGTTAGGGTCAGTTAAAGCAGGGACAGGGCAGTGAAACCGGTTGTAGAAGAGACTGAATGCATTCGCTCTCTCCACATGGTCCTCTGCTGTACTGCTTTTCCTTTGCTTATAGTCTGCTGTACTGCTGTCCCGTTGCTTATAGACAGGGGAGTCGCTTATCGCAGATGTTCCCAGATCTGGTCTTTAGGGCAGACTGCACTGCACATTTCACTGCTTTCCCTGCTCCCAACGCACCTGATCCAGCAATCAGCTTGTTGACACTTTCCTGCTGAGTTGTAGTGAGTGTGTGCAGGGCCGTGCGCCTCCAGGACCAGGTCTGGGAAACACTGGATTAGCACCAACCAGCAGAAGAGGCGTCCAGACAGGTGGAGCAAAATCCTAAGAAAAATTCTTACTGTCTGGACCTGAGTTTAACAACTCTGCAGATCGTTTATTGTCTTATGGTTTTATGTAAAATATGAAGTAATTTTGTGACTTTAGTGCTTTTACACATCCATACAACATAAAACCCCCAAGCTTCCCTTAAAAACACTGATACACTGATCAGCCATAACATTAACACCACTGACATAACATTGACAATCTAGTTATTTCATATTAGACTGTGAGTGAACAGTCAGTTCTTAAAGTTGATGTGCTGGAAGCAGGAAAAATGAACGAGTGCAAGGATCTGCGCCCCTTCTACAAGGGCCTTATTGCAATGCTCTAGACGATTAGGTCAGGGCATCTCTAGAACAGCAGGTCTTGTGGAGGGTCCCAGGTGTGCAGTAGTTACAGCAGTACCTAGGAACAGGCCTGGCTGCTCGACCGACTCGAGGGCAGCACTGACACACATCCTCCATGACTAGGTGGCAACAGAGGGCAATCAGCTACACCCATAATCCCCTCTGCTTAGAGGAAGCACACCACTTCAAGAACTGACTGTTCACTCGCTGCCTAATATATCCCACCCCCCTCTGACAGGTGCCATTGCAATGAAATAACGTGACACTCAATGTTATTCACCTCACCTGTCAGTGGTGTTAATGTTATGGCTGATCAGTGAGACGTTTCCTACCTTTTGCGAGTTTTACAGATAGCGGTACATTCCGAAGCCGCTTCCGCGTTAAGGACTGAAGTATTTCTGCTTAAAGCGAGAAAGGGGGCGGAGTCTGAAGTATGACAGCGTCACTTTGATGTGGAGAGATAAACACGTGACGTGGTTCCGCTGAGAACCAAAAGCGAAAGTAACTTTTACCCCCAGCTTGTTTTTGGGGTCAGCTTCGCTCGTTTTCGTCGATCGGATCGAAAGAAAGATCAATTATCAGCAGGATTAGCAGCGAATTCAGACGGACTGTGTCTCTGTGTTCGGACAAAGCAGCGATGGTAAGTCTCAGCACTGGATCATGTGTTGGTTTTCTAAAGAGCTGTGGTTGATGACGTTTTCTCACTAACACCTTCTCTTCTACATCTCTCTCTGCAGGGGATCTTCGAAAGTAAGTTACATTTAATATACTTACACCTACAAAACACTGCACTGTTCTTTACATTGTCCAGTTTAATCTCCCACACAGTTTTGTCTGGATTTGCTGTGGTGAGAGACTGGGTCTTCCACTCTCTTTGCTTGTGTCTGGATCTTGCTGCTGTATTTGCCTGAAGTAACACTTTTTTTTTAAAATCCCCCTGAAAGAAATCTGGGTGTTCCAGCAGCTTCCAAACAATTGAGTTTTGAGTTATACAGTTATACAAATGAGTTTAATACAATTAAAAAAATAAATAAAAACAGACTGTGAACTATGTACTATTACATATGAGTAATTAAAATAAAAGGGATATTTCTAATAGAATATGATACAATATAAAATAAAAATATATACCGTGAACTATGTAATATGTAAAAGAAATTAAGATGTGGAGGTACTTCTAAAAGAATGTAATATAAATGATTAAAAAAATAAACCAAACTAAATAAACTAAACTATGTACTATATATAAAGTGTAGACAGATGTGTGGTATACACAGATAGGTTGCATCTATGAATAACAGTCTGGTTACTGCTGGTAATCTGTGGAAGTGTTCCTTCCTGCAGCAGGGCAGTAGCAGTCTGCTGCTCAGCATACTCCTCTGTCCTGCCCGTGGAGGAAGCTGTTTTTCACATTGTAGCTTTCCCTGCTCTAAACACAACTGATCACAACTAATCAGCCCATTAACAAGACTCTCCTGGGTGGAAGTGGGTGTAGGAGAGTAGGGACAATACTACAGTGTAGCAGGGCAGGGGTCGTCCAGCACCAGGGATGGGAAACACTGCTCTAATGTTTTATGTCTCTTTCCCCAGAGAAATTTAAATACCACCTAATTGTGGCTGGAAATGTCGAAAAACCCTGGAAAATGTTTAAGACTAAACTTAAAAAAGAAATAGACACTCTGAAGCACTCATCAGTGAAGAAGTGTAAAGTCATACTGGTCGTCTGTCCTGTTGTTTCACAAGGTGAAACAGACATTGAAGCTGCTCTGCAACGTCTCAGAGCAGTTTCTCCTGGTACGATTCATGTATCTCGTCTTTTTCTCTCCTAAATCCCAGCTTTCATGACCTGGTCCAGTGCCTAATCATCTTTGCTACATTTGCAGATAAACCAGCTGTTCTGGTGGTGCTTCATCAGAGAAATGACCCAGAGAGTTCTGTTCCAGACAGCAGCAAATCTGTAGACAGGGCGGATACACTCGCAGTGGACTGTCTGTTCAATGAGAAAAGAGGATTACAGCAGAGCAGCACGAATGATGAAGCTGTGAAAAAGGCTGCAGACTGGCTCCGCGCTTTGGTATGAATTGTAGTTTAAGTAGAACTGTGTATTTACAGTGGCTTTACTGACTGCACCTGATGTGAATCTCTATTCTCACCAATCATCCAAAACTGGTGATTTACTGGGACAGCAGGACGATGCATTAGCCTCAGCTACACTGAACAAACAAATGTGAAAATTGTCGTGGAGAATGGAGTCGAACTTAAAAAAAAACAGCAGAAGATCATATGATGAAGCGTTTATTGGTCAGACAGAACTAACCAACAATCCCCCTCGGCCAGTCAGGGAGCTCCAACCTCCTGGCTTTGGGTTTAGGTTTTTATACAGCAAATTTCGTCATTTAATTTCATACATGTTGTCTTTTCCCATTCGTCCCCATCCAAATTATGCACGCCTCAGTTCTGTGATTCAACAGTAATGCCAGTACACGCCTTGTTTTCCTCCTTAGTCTCTTAATCTTGCGAGTGTCTTAGATGCTCACTGTGTGTTTATCTGACCTTCAAGCCTGCAGATATGGTGTAAAAAGGTGTGTTCATGTCCAAGTGGGCCCCAAGTAATATATGAAATAATCTAAAATGTCTCCAAGATTTGCGTCTTAAGACCTAATTAACTATGTGTGGGATTTTAAAGTATGTGTGTAATTAAATTAGTGTGCGATATATATGTGATTAAACATTAAGATAATACATCCTGATTAAATGATGACATATACTTGTTAAACTTATAGACTAAAAAGAATTTAAAAAATGTAAATATACCATAAAATCAGGACCAGAGAATAAAAGTTGATGAGCTACTAATTTAAATGTTGTGGTACATTATACATGTATGAAAAAGTTAAAAATGCTGTAAACTTAAATCTCTTCCAGTGTTTTACAGCAGTATTGTGTAGAGAGGAAGCTGTTACTGGTAACTCCTGCACTGGAGCTCTGTATGACTCTTAATGATTAAATTAATTAGTGTTGTCTGTTTTTTTTTTATTCCACAGAAAGACCGACCAGAACCAAAGTCAAGTAAGTGATGGAGTATAAAAACATTTTGTCAGGTTATTATTTATATATAATATATATATATATAGTTTTCATAAGCGTAACTTATACAATCTGAAGGAAATTGAAAGTGGGGAAATAATAGAAAAAAATGTCATGAACTGTGTGTGAGATCAGAAATGAGGCAGAAGATTTGATGGGGAACCACTGTAGATGTGACAAGGGTTATCTTTCTTTACATTTTTTACAGGACATGTGTCTGGAGGATCTCGCACAAATAAAGCTCAAACTGATAAGAGATCGTCGTCTAAAAGGTCATCATCAGGACTCGGAAGTGAAATAAAGAGTAAGCTTCTGTTTCATTTAACAGCTTAAGGAAAGACCAACTTCATCAGACTCTCATCCATCAGAAATATCAATGTAATGCACTGTTAAACAGGACTAATTCTGGCCTCTGTGTAATGAAACGTGCAGGTGATCAGTTATTCTCTAAGCTCTGATATCCAGTTTACTCCCAACAGCACCTTATGACATTATTATCATCATCATTACACAGCACTAATGTAGATGACAATGTTCTGCCTGATCCATTACTTCTGTTTTTCTCAAAAAAAAGTTAAATTCCACACAATTGTGCCTGGAACTGTCGAAAAACCCTGGAAACAGTTTGAGAGTGATCTTAAAAAGCGAAGACGCGGTCTGAAGGAGTCTACAGTGAAGGAGTGTAAAGTCATTCTCATCGCCTGTCCTGTTGTTTCACGAGCTGGAACAGACATCGAAGCAGCTCTGCAAAAACTCAATCACGCTGATCCTGGTACGATGATAACTCACCCTCAGTCCAAACTGGCTTAACACGCTTCAGTGTTTCATAATTGTCACTGCATTTGCAGATAAACCGGCTGTTCTGGTGGTGCTTCATCACACCTTTGACCCAGAGAGTGTTGTTCCAGACAGCAGCAGATCTGTAGACAGGGCGGATACACTCACAGTGGACTGTCTGTTCCATGAGGACAGAGGATTACTGCGGTGCAGGAAGAACGAGGAAGCTGTGAATAAGGCTGCAGACTGGCTCAAACGTTTGGTACGAGTCTTTACTGTAATGGCTTTAGTGACTGTTTTTGATGTAAATCTCTATTCTTCTAAACTACAGTCTGATCTTTTATAAAAAAAAATCATAAATGAATGACACAGCAGAAGCTGTGTATTAGCAGACGGGCTCAAACAATTGCTGCGGTCTTTTTAAAGGTGTAGTCTTGGGGGGAAAAAATTATTACCACAGAGTAACACAGTTTAACTTCAAGTCTGAGGTTTGCTTCTTTAGTTTCACACTTGACATTTACACCCCACCAATAAGCACTGTGTAAACTCATCACCCGCATGCCTGGAACTGTGCTGAGGGGTTTACTCAACAGTTTTCTGTTATCGAGGACAGAGGCATCAGTATAGTCCTGGAGCTCTGTATGTTTGTTCATGAATAACAATGTCTGATATTTGTCTCCACAGAAAAGAAGACCAAACCCAGCATCAAGTAAGTGATTGATGACAAAGAAATGTATTATAAAGAAAATAAAAGTCTAAAGAAATTGCACTTAGCTTAGACTCGGCACACTAAACACATGAAACCCTTAAAACTACATAGGAACATTTTGAAGAACAGTTTGCATTTAAAAATCTACCTTTAGGTTGAAAGTCATATCATGAACATAACTGAAAATAAGTGAAACTTTTGGGACTTTGAATTCTTTTGTAAACAGTTCAGATAATCACCAAAAGATCCTAAATAGGCACATGATTCAATAATTATAGTTAAAAATGAAAAAGAATAAAACAATGAACAATTCAAAACTCATCTCTGTGTGTAAACACCTTTTAAGCTAAATGCTAACTCACCACCAGTAACACATAGGTTCCGGACTGACTGGAGAGGATTCACAGAGACACAGAGAGAGACAGTGTGTGCATATCTTCGATAATCTGAATAAGCTTCCAATTCAGCAACTCCAATCCACCTTGTGTGCATGTCTTTAGACTGTGGGGGGAAACCCGAGTTGCCAGTGAAAACTCAAACACTAGAATGTAAAAAATCCACAGCAAAACATTGCAGCCTTAAACACCACTCAGAAGAATAAACGATTTGTTACACAAGTGAAGAATCTTTCTATAAAGAAAGAAAAAATATCAGAAAAGCCAACAGCCATCATTGTTTTCCAGTGGAATGTTAAAAGTTGTAACAAAATGACAGTGACAGTATTTTTACCTAGATAAAACTACACAGCTAAACTCAAACTACTAAACTGTGAAAGATGTGCAGTGGTTGAGTCTCAACATCATCAGCCATAACATTAACATCACAGACAGATAAAGTGAATAACATTGACTGTGTAGTTATTTCATTCAAATGGCACCTGTTAGGAGGGTTGGAATATATATGACGGAAAGTGAACAGTCAGTATTTGAATTTAATGTGCTGGAAGAAAAAAAATGTGGGAGTGATAGGATCTGAGCCACTTTATCAAGGGTTTTATTGTGATGTTCTAGACGACGGAGTCAGAGTTTCTCCAGAACAGCAGGTCTAGTGCAGTGATCCAGGTGTGTAGTAGTCAGTACCTACCAACAGTGATCCAAGGAAGGACAAGTGGTGAATCAGTGACAGGTTCATGGGCACCCAAGGCTCACTGATACATGTGGGGAGTGAAGTCTAGCCCTTCTTGCCTGATCCCACAGAAGAGCCACTGTGGTGTAGAAAGTGACGCTGACTCTGATAGAAAGGGGTCAGAACACACAGTGCAGCACAGTCAGAGCTGCTCCAGCAGCAGGAGGGACGCGTTTTTCAGAGTTTTGCTAAAGAATGTGATGAATGATTATGTTGGCCAGTCATTTTAGACTCCAGTAGACTAAGGTAAACAGTGGTTAACTGGTTGTTAGGACTGTCAGCTGGTCTTTAACTGTTAAAAGGTCCTAACTTGTCCTGGCAGTAACTCACAATGCCTCCGATCATACAAAAATTCAGACACGGCAAGACACTAAATAACAGACATTTAGCTGATACCTCATAAGCCAGACCTCATTACTAGCTGACATACCAGTGGTCAGACCTTAATGAAGCTCTTGCTATGACAAGATTCAGTGTTAGATCTTCGGTCCTGAAGATAAGCTGTTAAACATGGTTAATGCAGATCCCACACTTGCATAATGCTCAGATAAGGGCTGTGCTCCAGGAGTTAACACCTAGGCCTTAGGCCTTGCACACTAGAGATATGTAGTTTAAAACTGGGGTCAGTTTATCTTTATTTTAAGCCAACTGGTGATTTACTACTGATGTACTGATATGAATGAAAAGATAATAAGCAGAAGCTACACTCTGTATAGACCAAAGCTCAGGTAGGGTTTGTGGACTGTATAATGATGTGTAATGCAATAAATGAAGTGTAGTAGTAATAGTCACTCCGCACAGGCAGTACAGTATCTGAGATCAACAAGGACCCCATATGCTTTTCAAGGGTTACTTGATCAACAGTCATGATGGCCCACATGTACACTAGGAAGTACCGCCCTTCGACTACATCATCCATCATTGGGGCCTCCTACTAACCTGTCCCAGCCTAGTTTTGCTACCCATGTGCTTCATATTGCATATGCTATAAACGTTGCTACAAGCTAAAGGCTTATGGTATTTCTATCCCTTCTCGACTAGAGGACAATGGGTTCCCTTGGTTCCTCCTGATGTTTGTTCCTACAGCAGTTTTTTCTCGCCTCTGACATCACTTATTAGGAGCTCGGACCACAAGCATTATAGTATCAACCTAAAATAAAGTGTTACCTGAAACAGTCTCATCTACGTAACCAGTGTAGAAATAATCTCACACTTCTGATAAGATGAATGTTATAATGAGATAATCAGAAACAACTACTGGCCACTCATCAAGGTGCCACTGCATGGACGTTCACGCTGAAGAGAAAGAGGGCAGCCTTTGAATTTTGTTTGCCTTGAAATTCTGAGGAAAATGTCATTTATTCTGTTTTTAACGTAGGCCAATATGCCGTATTGTAAGCGAGGTGTTCTCACAGTGTGAACTTACTTTTGTAATTCAGAGTGAAGACAGAGCTACACCTGCAAGAGTGGCGTCCACAGAAGAGGAGAAAACCAGTAGGATGGAAAAGACCGACTCCTGAACCTCTTCGAGGGCTAACTTTCATTCATCATTCAATGACCAGTCATCTCAGCCGTGTGTGATCTGTTTGTCTGTGGGTTTTTTAGATGTAAACAAATTCCTACATGTACTAACGTATGTATATTTCTTTTTAACTGTATTATTAGATGAAGTAAGGGTAATTTGTACACTGATCAGCCATATAGGGCAGCGGTGGCCTAGTGGTTAGTACGCTGCCTTTGGGACCTGAAGGTCGCAGGTTTGAGTCCCTGGGCTCCACTGAGGTTCCCTTGAGCAAGGTACCGTCCCACTACACTGCTCCCCGGGCGCTGTTGGTAGCTGCCCGCTGCTCCACGTGTGCATGTGTGATGGGTTAAATGCAGAGGTTGCATTTCGTTGTGGTGCGAGTGTGTTCACAATGACAAATAGTCACTTTCACTCATAAGGTTAACACCACTGACAGGTGAAGTGAATTACATTGACTTATTTTATTACAGTGGTACCTGTCAGGGTTGAATTCTTATGGCTGATTGGTGCAATTTAGTAATGGTCGTTGAAGTTAAGTCTAGTGACTGATTTTTATTGTAATCTGTTAGTATGAGTTATGCTAATTATAGTAACCGTCTTGTTCTAATACATTTTGACTGATGATGATTCTGAAGTGTTGACTGGGCATTAAATATGTTTTTTTTTTTTAATGAATTTAATAGAATAATCATTGCTTAATTCTAAAGATTACAAATGTGTCCGTGGTGGAAATAGTGCAGATCCTGAAGAAACGCAAGAAATGCAATAAAAGACAAAACATAACGCATAACAGTTAAAAATGGGAACTGGATGCAAGTCTCCCCAAAGAGACTATATTACAGAATATTACACTATTAGCCATCAGAACAGACTAATATTGAACTATAAGTCATCACAAGAGAATAATATTAATGTGTAAGTTATCATGAGACTAATATTACACTAAAATTTATCATAAATGTAACGTCCTGTCCCATAGTGGCCACCTGAGGGCGCCATCATGCCCCATTTTCCTTCCCTTCTCTTTCCCTTGTTTCCTTCCCTTTTCTTTTCTTCCCTTTACTCCTGTTGCCTCCCTTCTGTCCTAGCCCCCTTGATCTCCTAGTTTTCCCCCTCCTCTTCCCCACCCTGTTCCTCTCCTGTGCCGTCAGTTCCCCAGTTGCCACACCCCTGGTCTCATTCTTAGCACTTCCCTGTGTTTCATTGGTTCACGTCTGTATTAGTCCCATGTGCTTAACCTCATTTTCTCTCCCAGTCTAGTGGATCACTCCTCCTGTTCACTCCTCCCTCATGTGGAACCAACTTCATTGATCTTCTCTCACCACTAGCCCTGACTTCTCTTCCTGGTGTTTGCCCCAGGCCTCATGTGCTCACCTGTTTCTCGTCCCATCTCATTAGTGTCTAGGTGTTCCTCTTCCCTTGAGTGTTTTTCTACCCTCTGCTGTCTTGTGCATGTGAGTGTTTTTAGTATCTAGATCATCTCTGTAGATCCTGAGCCTTGCTGTTTGTTTTTCTGTGAATGTTGTTTAACCCTATTTGTACTGCCCCCTGGTGGTTGTGACAGCCACGTTCCAAACACAATTGTCATTTAAAAACATCAGGATCTGTAATTAATCTACTGGTTAAAACACCAAAACTTCGACATTACTTGATTCTCTGAACTCCAGGGCACATGCCTACCAAATCTGACGATTTTATGTGTTTTTGTTCTTTAATAATCTGTAAAAATGTGTTTTTACATAAACGCTATTGCAGGAACGCCACAGCCAGAATTGTAAAATCGTTATAAACATCACCCGTGCAGCGACGGGTCAAACAACATGACAGACAAGTCACGTTGCAACACAGAAACAGCACCAAACACTTATTATCAACATAAAGCAATAGCAACCTAAAATTAGCTGCTCACTGATTCAAAACCAAAACCGGAAGTTGATGTGTCATAAACCACAGCAGAATTCAATAACAACTCAGCCGCACATATATACAAAAATACCAACTAAACTCAGAATAAAATATAAAAAAGGTTCTTATTTTCAAAATTAAACTTCATATTCTTCATGATGCATTTGTCTTGATCCATTTTCAGTTTGAATGATGTTTCCATGACGTTCTGATCTGAAGATTTTAAGCTTTAAAGACAAGTAAACACATCTAGGCAGAAATGACTGGATCCCCACCCCCCCATGCAGAAAAGGGTTAAGTCTTTCCTCTGAGTTGGTTATTAAAAGTCTAAGAACCATGAAGCCTGCTCACCCCTGAGAGCTTTGTATATAGGACTCAAGAGCAAGAGTGAGTTGGAGTCAGTGACCCGCTGTCTGGGACTCGACCTCCAGGCTCAGCAGTCCTAAGGCAGTGGTGGCCTAGTGGTTAGGACATCATCCTTTGGACCCGAAGGTCGCAGGTTCAGCCCGGGCACTACTGAGGTACCCCTGAGACTGAGACTTTTGCCCTCCTGGTTAATCACACAGATGTTTTTTTTAATGTCCTGCTTTGGCAGAGGAGAACCAACAGGCAGGAAAGAGTGGAAGGCTTCTCTTCCCTAAGAGTGACTGGGAGAAGGAGGGATAAACAGTGGGATACTGACTCCCAGATATAGAGAAAGAAAGAGGTGCTGACAAAGTGTCCAGCACAAAACCTTATTACCAGCTTTGTCAGACTCACGCCACACTGGGCAGAGGACTCAGCACCTTCTGTAGGGACAAACAGCCTTTTATAGGGTCATGGCCAGGTGTGGCTCATGCCCGCTGATTGCCTCTGCCCATAGGTTGCTGCTGCCCTCTGCTGATAGAGGGTGAAACTGCAGCAGAGGAATTACCTTATTGGCCACTTGGTGATCAGCTCCCCCTGCTGCCTGAATGGGGGGTAGCAGGCTTGAGGCAGCCCACCACTAACCTTACAATAAGAGACTAATATTACACAATATAAGCAATTGAGAAATGAGGAACATGCACATTTTATGTATATTACATAAGCATAACTTCATGCACAACTCTCACTTTACAGTACTGTGCAAAAGTCTAGGCACCTATGTTAAAGCCGTTTATCACAGCAGTGAGTTTCTCTCTGCAGCAAAAACCCACGTGAACATTAGAATCAGTGCAAACAAACAGCGCAGCGGTGACGAGACTGAGGATCTGTGTGTAAACAGTAGCTGATGGTGTGTGAGCTGGTAGAAGACACAGGTTCGGCTCCAGGTTTCTCCTCCATGTCTCCAGTCGCTGCATGGACGTGTGTGAAGCTCCATCAGCTCCTGATTTACTCTAATGAAGCACTGATTGAGCCCAAAGCAGAGGTTTGATGGGAGCTACAGTAACACTGGGCTCCACAAGGAGACGAGAACCTTGGGAAAGGTCAAACCAACACACTGACACATAAAATGAATGTTTACTGTATCACTGTTGTATGTGTTTATTGTAACATCCGTGTTTTTGGAGGAAACAGAGACCCTCACTGCCCTAAACAGCTGTTAATCATCATTATCTCGAGGGACGAAGACTTTTGCATAGTACTGTATACTGTACTGTTGCTGTTCACTTGTGTGTTCTCTACAGAGCTCTGTACAGTGAAAATGTACTCAAATGAACTCAGTCTGACTCTGCATGCTTTTACCCAATCAGCCTAAAACTTTTTTTTTCAGAGCTGCTCCAGCAGCTACCCAATATTAGGTGTTTGATTTTAAAGGTAGAAGAACATAATTCTCGGTGCATCATTAGATGTTTTTCTCACTGGTTTACCCTGTACCCTTTGTTTTGGATTTGTGTTTGTAGTTTCTTTTTAAATGTGACCATTCCAGAGCATGTCTTAGCAGATCAACAACCTGCAACATCTGATAAGAAGTTGTTGAACAACCCTCAAACCGGTCAAGTAAGGCAGAAAGATTCTCAAATAACTGGACCAAACAGAGTGAAGAAGTTCGAGTTTCCGCTCCAGACTGCGGAGTTTTATGGAAAAGCCTCATCACTAGTGTTGTAGAAGAACGGTGAAGGTAAGTGGAGCTTAACACTTTATGCTAAAAACACACTGTTAACATCTTACCATTGTGTGAGAAAGTAAAGAACAGATTACCTGAATTAATCTCTCTCTCTCGCTCTCTCTCTCTCTCTCTCTTTCTCTCTCTCTCTCTCTCTCTCTCTCTCTCTCTCTCTCTCTCTCTCTCTCAAATTTTGTTGGTGAGCACCTAAGGAGATAAAGATGGCATCTGCAAGCAACAGTGAGTCAAACTTTGGGAGATTTATCCATTTATTCATATTTTTCATCCTATCCTGACCTGCTGTTGGTTTTATTGGGGTTGTATGAGCTTGATGAAGAGACTCATGGGAGATTTGTTCTTACACAGGTGAGTTCAGGCTCACTGGACCCCGTGTCGACGAGTTTCAGTCGGTCTCTGCTCTCACTCTCTCCTGTCACCTGTCCCCCGAAATCAGTGCCTTTTCCATGGAGATCAGATGGTTTAAAGGGACGGACTGCGTTTGCCTCTATAAGAACGGGCAGTTGACGGAGGGGCGGGGCTATGAGGGCAGAGTGAGTCTGTCCATGCAGGAGCTGGAGAGAGGAAACGTCTCCTTACAGCTCAGAGACTGCACAGAGTCGGACACAGGGCATTACCTGTGTCAGGTCTCCAGTGGAGACACAGCAGAGGAGTGCACAGTGAAAGTACGGGGTATGTATTACAGAAGTGCAGTCAACATAAACTCATAATCATCATCAGTGTCTCAGAATGAAACACGACGATGGAAATGAGAAACACAGATGTTCAGAAATGTGTTGGGTTCAGACAGTCGAGGTAAAACATACAGAGGATGAAAGAAGGTTAATGTGGATCGATGGCGTAATATGTTCATTCACGTGAATCGATAACTGGAAAAATGACAATATTTTCATTAGTTTTACTGACAAACAAAATATTTTGTCAATAGACACAAATTCAGAATTTGATGCTGCAACACACTTAACGAAAGCCGATACAGAGGCGTTTTTACCATTTTGTTACGTTTTACATTCTTCATTTGGGAACTGAGGAGGCTAATTGTAGCAGTTCTGCATTTGGAAATTTTATCCATTCTTTTTCGATATGAGACACAGACCTGGGGGAGGTCAGTCAAGCACACACTCTCTGTCTATGTGACCTGCCATTGTGCTGCTGAAATAAACACGAAAATTCCAGGTAGAGTTGTCGTCTTGATGGCAACATATGTCTCTCTAAAATCCTAAAATATGCCTCAGAGTTAATGGCACCTTTACATACATGCAACCCACTGATGCCATTGGACACTGATGCAGCCACATATCACCACATGGGTTGGATTTTGCACCTTTTGCTGCTAATAATCTGGAGACACATTTTGATCTTTTGCCCTGAAATGTGGACTCATCCAACCACAACCACAGCGCACAGTTCCACAGTCATTTGATCCATCTGTGATGGACTCGGGCCCAGAGAACTTGGCAGCGTTTCATTATTGTGTGTGAAAAATGTATTAAATTAATACTTCATCCATGTAACATGTTTAGCTTTACAGTCCTGCCCATAATGACAAACAAGTTTCCACCATCATCTTCATCATACTTACTTGTCAGGGGTGATACCATGATCAAGAACGTGGTTCGACCAAGGTGAGGCTCAGCCATTGCACTTTGGTTGTGCTGACCCTTAGGACACTGCCTTTGGGACCTGAAGGTCGCAGGTTTGAGTCCCGGCCCGGGCACTACTGAGGTTCCCTTGAGTAAGGTACCGT
>JBBPDA010026737.1:0-15375 GCA_037974385.1 Arnoldichthys spilopterus | reverse complement strand
AAAGTTATTTTTGTGACCATTTTGAGTTTTTCTTTCATTGACTGAAGGGTACCAACAATTTTGTCCACGTGTGTAGCATAGCCAAGCTGGTGATGGTAGGGCTATGCCTCACATATGATTACGCCTTTAAACCCATTCCTCACACTGTACATCCAACATATAGTATACAGCCCTGACCACCACATCTAAGAGTGTTGTGCTGAGTAGCCCTTGCAACTTGCACTGTCCTCCCCATTTGCGACAAACAGTCTAAACTCTACTGGAAGCCTTTCCACAAGATGTTGGAATGGGTTTGTGGGAATGTGTGTCTAAAACCCCCAAAGGTGCTGCCTTGGGTTGCAGTAGAAGCTGTGTACAGGCCACTGGAAATTCTCCACATCAAACTTGACAAACTCTGTCTTTCTGTTCCTCGATTTGTGCAAAGGTGCACAATCATGATGTGTTCTCTCCAAACTCTTGCCATATAGTGCATCTTTCAGCCAGCTTTAACTAAACGCCTGCCACAGCCCTCGCCTCCTGTATTAGGTGTTTCCTTGTCATGTGACCACATCACCACTGTAGGGTTAGGCTTCCATTCAAGTAAAGAAGAGAACATAAATGGAGCTGTGATAAACCTGAACAATGAGGATTTAATGAGAAATGGCTGCAAAACAGCTTCCACATTTGACCATGCAGTTATGGAATCACAGAAACAAGCATTAAATGAACTACGACAATTTCAAATCCTCGACCTCATGGGCGGACGACAACACTTACGTTTGGCAGTATGCCAGGCGTAGAATAAAATGGGAGATGTGGTCTTTTCGTCTCTTCTCATATTCAGTTGGCCCAGCTTGATTTTTGCTCAAGCTTGAATCATCCTAATTAATCAAAACACAGGGTTAAACATTGTTAAAGGGGAATTTCACTGATTCAGCAAAATTCCTGCATAATCCCTGACAATGTGTGATAAACAAATGTAACTATGTAATTTATTGTGCAAAACAACCAGTCATTCTACACATGTCGTCTGAGTGTAATACACAATGTACTTAAAACAATCATAAAAATATTAACTTTACAGTGTGAGAACTTTCTGCAAAGTTGCTTTCAGAAACATTAAATGCTTCTGACATGTGGTCACTATAACTGTAAAAAAAATCCTAGTTTTGTAAGCTTCTTTAGACAGGCACATTCGCACCAAAACATTCAAGATTAAACATGGTTACAACTTAATCATCTGAAATTTTTGTAAAATAAAATAGTGGAACTGAAGTTTAGCAAATACATTTGTGGCCATAAAAGCAACAGAATGATACTAAAGCAGAAGAGGATGATGAGTAAAAGCTTAAAGTACAATTACAACAAGATCCAATCCCTCAACCCTCAAAAAACAAAAAGAAAATGTCAGTAATGTGCAATGTGAGAAACCTCTGCTCATCTTGTTGTCAGTTAATGTATTAGTGTGAGTGATTATTTGTCATCGTGAACAGACCACAGTACACCACAACAAGTGACATCTGCATTTAACCATCCGTGCAGTAGCAGTAAGCAGCTCATGTAGGCAGCGCCCAGGGAGCAGTGCTTGAAGACGGTGACTTGCTCACAGTCTGGGATTTAGACCAGCGACCTTCAGGTCACAGAGACAACTCCCGAACCATTACACCAACACTGCCCTGCTTTTTTAAGGGAGTTATTGACACTGTTACTGGACAATTTCCTCACCAGCTCTGTTTTGTATGGGAAATTCAAGTTGTAGATCTCATTGTGCAGTCTCCTCAAGTACTGCTCAGACATCTTCACATAGCTCACACCAAGGTTCTCCACGGTCTTCAGCACTAGGACAGAAAAGTGATGCAGTGCTTGAGATTACTGTAGCTCACATGGACATGAGCAAGTTATGGGAGAAACGTTGAGCTTACATTTCAGCCTCTCCACTGCGAAAAGCTCAAACTCGCTGAGAGAGATGTTCTCCAGAGGAGGCGGTCCATACAGCTGCAGACAGTGGCCGTACAGCTCATTCTGGGGATGAACGGTCACCTTTCTCCTTCTTCTTGAAAACTGCATGGCGCCTTTCTGACAGAACAACACTGAAGTAACTCATCTAGTCCAGTTATGTGCCTCCATCAGCCGACTAACGAGGAGACACAGTACTAACAAAACTCCTTTAGGTAAATACTATTACAGATCAACAATGCACAATACAAGAGCCGGGAATTGGTTTTTACCCCGTTACACTGTAGTTACTGGATTATATGAGAATATAAACA
Source organism: Arnoldichthys spilopterus (assembly GCA_037974385.1). Taxonomy (NCBI): domain Eukaryota; kingdom Metazoa; phylum Chordata; class Actinopteri; order Characiformes; family Lepidarchidae; genus Arnoldichthys; species Arnoldichthys spilopterus. The sequence continues at coordinate 13,126 of JBBPDA010026737.1, read as the reverse complement.
ACAACAAACACGTTTCCGAGCTAAACTACCAACTAACTACAGTCATTCCGTGTCACACAGCATCGGCTAGCGACTCTTACCGGATGTAAGCTTCGTCACAAGAAAAAAAAAGTCTTAAAGTGTTATTAAATGTCCCAAAAATGAGCGAAAATGTTGTATATTAACGTTACAAAAACAACCGGTGCTGCGTTACTTCCTGCTGCCCAGATCCCGCCAACAAGCTGATCCGACCTAAGCGCGGGAGAATGACGCAATTGCTAAAACTCACCAATCAACGCTGTCCAAAGGCCACTCCGTTCTGTTCGATGGAAAACCCACAGCGACACCGTGTGTTCACACCCCGCAGTGCGGAAGGTTAGATTGAGTATAAAAACAAAAGGCAGCTGCAGACTAGCCAGAGACTAACAAAGACAAAAAGGTATGAACACTTTAGTCCTGCACACAGATCAGGGCACAGTACACTGGCTCGAGGGAAATTTCAGAATAGCTTTTTTCTAAATACTGCTACTATAATATTATTATTATTATTATTATTATTATTATTATTATTATTGAGTACACAATACCACTAATGTGAAGCACTGTTCTTGTTAAGCTATTTCCCTTTTCTCTAGAGGAGAGTTTTCTGCTTGCTAAACATTAGTGAATGAGCAGGATTTTTAAATTTTTATTTTTTATTTTATATTTTGGCCAGAACATTTAGCTTGTATTTAAGGTTTCTCATTTTCTCATTCAAAAACATACAGTTTGTAGCAGAGATGTGTTGGTTACTTAAATATTAACAATTTTTTCGTCAAATACTTATTCAATTAACCATTAAATATGTACTGTTATAATATTATTAAGAAAAAAAATACATGTTCAGTTGTGCCATCTCTGTTTTCAATAAACAGAGTTGCCAAAATACAAACAGCACATTAAGTGTCCCACTAGAGACAATAACACACTGGACCACTGTTACACAGTCCTTAAAGATGCTTATCGTGCTGTCCTTCATGCAGCTCTGGGCCTCTCTGAACACTGCTTGGTTAATCTTCTTCCGACCTATGTGTGCGTCCATCACTGTCTGGTTTGAGGCCACCACAAAACAAGACAGGGACAGACTACAGCACACAGTGAGGACAGTGGAAAGAATTATTGGTGTCCCCCTGCCCTCCCTACAAGAACTGTACACCAGAACCAGGAAGCGGGCAGGAAAGATCATATCTGACTCCTCACACCCTGGTCACATCCTCTTTCAACTCCTCCCCTCAGGCAAACGCTACAGGTCCCAACTCACCAAGACTGTCAGATAGAGAAACACCATCGGCCGGAAACAAATTCCTTGTGTGTGCAAACATACTTGGCTGATTCTGATTCTGATTCTGATTCTGATAAGGACATCAAGTCATATAAATGCCAAAATGAAGAAAACTGAAATAAAAGCTGTAGAATACTGGGAATTAACACCCATAATACCTTATATCTAAAAAGTGGTGATCTTATCTAAGGACAGAGAAGTTGATAAAAAAATTACTGTCAAAAAATGTAAAAAGCTTATTATTTATCATTTAAAGGTTCTTAATACCCCCCCTTAAAAAAAACTGAAATATTACATTTACATTTATTGATTTTGACTGACGTTTTTATCCAAAGCGACTTCCAAAAAACAGGAAACAATCAAACATTAGAGCTCCACAGATGGTAGGTGATACAATAAATATTGATAATAAGTGCTACAATAATTACAGACAGCCACTACTAGAAAAAACACATATGGCGAGTGCTACTGTAAAACTAAGTGGAACATTACTATCTGGGAGACATTCTCTAGGCAGTTATCAGGTAGCAATAGTTCGTATGTGACCGAAAGGCGTATGTGCTGAGGTGGGTGCAGAACAGTTGAGTCTTGAGACGCTTCTTGAATGTGGAGACTCAGCTGATCTAGTGTCACTGGACAGCTCATTCCACCATTGAGGAATAATGAAGGAGAAGAGTCTGATGTGGTGTTTAATCCTGCGTGGGGATGGAACCTCAATCCGTTGTTCCCTCGCTGATCTGAGTGATCTAGTGGGTGTGTAAGACTGGATCAGTGTTCCCATGTAGCTGGGTAGCTGTAGATGAACATCAAGAACTTGAACTGGATTCATGCCAAGACTGGGAGCCAATACAGGGAGTGAAGCATATTGAATACAATATCTTAAAATTTTGAGATAGTGTGTCTATCAAAACTGATTAATTTATTACTGAATAAAGTAATAATTATTAATATAGCCTTTCTGCACAACATGCATCAGTCTCCCTCAGCCTCATCCATCAAAGTGAAGTAAACACTAAATGATCATCATTGACTAGATATTATTCACTTTATGGACCACACTCAGCACAGCAGTGTTAACATGTTAGTGTGGGTTGTGCTGGTACAAGTTTACCCAATAGCCTTTTGGTTTGTTCACATGATTTTCTTTGGAAAGCAGTGGCTTTCTGCTTGCAAACTTGCCATGCTAATTACCTAATTAGCTAATGTGAGAGAGGCCTCACAGACTATTAAAAGCGTTGCTCTTGGATTGATTGTCATTGGTCAAGCACTCCTGGAGAGGGAAACAATAGTCTTGAATTTCTTCCATTTGTACAGCGTCTGTGTACCTATAGTTTGGAGAAGTCCAGACTCTTTATAGAGAGTTTTGTAACTATTTCCAGTCAGATGAGTATCAGCTCTTCTTTTAGGGTCCTCAGAAATCAGATCAGAAGATCAGACTTTTGATAGATCCCTTACTGAAATAAGGGGTAACATGCCCTGCATATTTTAATATTTTCCCTGCTTTAACACTCCCAGTTCAGCTGAGCGAGGAGTTGTTAATGAGTTGAATAGGATTAGGTGTGCTGGGAGTAGGGGCAACCCAAAAACTTGCAGGTTGAGGAAACACTGTTTAAAATAACAGGGCATCCACTTATGTCTGATTGTCATCCCACTGAAAACACCTGATCCTAATTTCACATTCAAATGAACTTCTGATGCTGGATTTTCACATACATTTGTCAGTCACACATATGTGGCAGCAAGTAAACAGTCATTTCTTGAAGTTGATGTGTTGGGAGCAGAAAAAATAAATAAGCATAAGGATCTGAATGAATTTGAAAAGGGCCTTACTACAGTATGATGGCTAGACTGAGTCAGAACATCTCCAAAACAGCAGGTCTTGTGGAGTGTCCCAGGTATGCAGTAGTTAGTTACACAGAAATGCATGTAGCTTTATATAGGAAACTAAAACTAACTATTTGTCATTGTGAACACGCTCAATGTTCAATGTTCTTTGTGTGCCACAATAAAATGTAACCCATCCCACATGGAACAGCGGCTATGAGAAGAGCCCAGGGAGCAGTGTAGCAGGACGGTACCTTACTCAAGGGCACCTCAGTGCTACCTGGGTCGAGACTTGAACCTGCGACTGTTCAAAGGGGCAAGGTCCTAACCACTAGGCCACCACAACCCATTAAAAAAACGAAAACAAGCTTGTTGCTGAATTCGTACATGAACTAAACCCAACAGAAATGGTGTGGTAAAACCACAACTGAAGTGAGCAGTTCAGGTGAGGAAACCCACCAAGAGCTCAGAGATGAAGTTGTTCTGTACAGAGAAACTGACTAAACTTCATCCAAATTGATGTGCAGGACTGATCAACATTTAGTTGCATTTGCCATACAAAGGGGTCACACCAGATACTGAAAGGTTCACACACTTTCACCACCTACATTTATGCAACGTTGGATCATTTTACTCACTAAATAAATGGCCAGGTATAATATTTCTTGCCTCATTTGTTGGGTTCTCTTTTCCTACTTTTGAGACTTGATCTGATGTTTTAGGTCACATTTATGCAGCAGAAATACAGAAAGTTTGAAAGGGTTCACAAACTTTTGAGCACAACTGTAAACCCCAGTCATCATGTTTTGGATGATCAGCTGTTTGGCATATAGGGGAAATCATGTAAATTAGCAAACCCTCGCTTTTAGGTCCTGTGAAACGTTTCACACACGAAACTAACATTTCAGAATCCAGGGCAAACATTATGAGGGGGAAGGGAAGTCAAGGTTCCTCCAAATAATTGCACGTGTCATCTGACAATGACAGAAACTACTAATACAAATGCGTGGGTGGCGTGCATGAGGTGTGTGTGTGTGTGTGTGTATTGTGTGAGATTCTCCTTCTACTGTTGCGTGAAGAGAAGAGACACATTAAACTTTCTGCTCACCACTGTAAATCATTTGTGAGTCTGTGTCCTTTATTTACTGCATGGAGCTTGGATGTGAGACTGTCTTGCCTGCAAAGGAGCATTCTTCAGAGACCTTTTCAGCCAGAAGCTATGTGTCCAGAGAATAGCGTGAAGCATCCTAAGAAATAATGCAGAGGGGAAGCGTCACAGTTCAGCACCAACACAAAGCTCGCACAGGGGAGGACTGTAAATCAGAGAGGGGAGAATGGGACATGGCGGAGCAGGGCGGAGGTGCCACGACAGCTGTTGGAAGAACAATAAAACCACAGCAACAAAAGGCCTCAAAGCCTGGTCAACAACAAGTAGCCTATCCTTAGTGGATCATACTGGATCCATGATCCAAAATATTTGTTTGTGGTGCACTGATTTATGAATTCTCTTGGCAATCATAAAAAAAATTAATCAGGTCTGAATTTTTTGATTTTGTACATTCCAGAACTAACATGAAAATATGCCTGTGAAAAAAATCTATACAGTGGCATAATTAACACATGGCCCACAGCAAACAGCAGTTCGCTATCCACCAGGCCAGAAATACAGTACCACTTCCCAGTGAAATTCAGTATAGGTACAAATGCTGAGATTTTGGAAGGTGTTTAGCTCACGTTAGGGTTCCCTGGTGTTGTTGCAATATGGTAAAAACCAGGTTGAAGTCACTTGTTCGTGATTGTCACCCAGTCTTGCATATTTCTGTATTTCCCCTGCTTGTCCACACCTGATGATTATATTTACCTGTGTTCTTAAACAGACGTGATAGCTGACAGATGACATGTGAACAATGCCCATCAGTGCAGAGGGTTCTGAAAATGGCAGTTGCATAAATGTCACGTTTACGGTAAAGGTGAATTGAGAGCGTGGTAGACCAAAGATGAAGGAACAAAAGAAAAGGTCATTTGTATCACAATCGGGAAAGTAACACATTTCACACCACACTCTGCTATGGGAGGAAATGTGGTAGTGATATTCCGGGCTTCATGAGGTCTGCATTGTCACTCTTCTGCTATATAGACTGATCTGTAGTGAGGAGTCTCCATGTAGGAGAAGGGGAAGCAGTAAGATGAATGCACGAGACATGAGACAGCAACTGTTCAGTGATTTCCCAGTAATACCATAAATAGTTAGCTTTACCACAACAAAAGGTATTAATATTGGAATGTTTATAAAGTTATTATTATTGTATAAAGCAGGTTGAAATACATGGGGAGCAAAAAAGCAAACTAATGGGGGTGGGAAAGGGGACTGTACAGGCAGACACTAAAATATGGATGAATTTTCTCCTTTCAGAGCTTTGTGATATCAGAAGAATTCATGTGTCGCATCACATTTTCCAGCTTAAAGAATGAAATATTTTGAGGTTTTCTTCAGTGAATCATCATCACGCTTGGGGACTTTCTTAATTCATTTCCATTTTCCAGCATCAGCAAAACTCAACATTTAAAAGGAAATTATTAAAAAAAAAAAAAAAAAAAACTAATTAAAATGTTCAGTGTTTGGTGCGTTCACTCTTTGTCTTTATCTCTCTATTACAGGAAACTTACTTTCCATTTTCTGCAGAAATCTGCAGGGATTTTTTTCCACACTTAGTTCTCGATAATTCTGCTTTAGAAGCTTATTGCATTTTCTGACTCTCATATTCAGAGATGTTGAGGTCTGGTCTCTCTCTCCAGATTTGGTTTCTAGTACAAATTCTCTTTCCTTTTTTGCTTATTTTCTTTTTTTGAAAGCTACACCCCCTTTTTAGACCCACAGCATTCTCAAAGTGGGAGGATGCACAGAAATGTATCTCTATGAGATGAATCTTTAAGTGTTTGTCTGATGATGTTAATTTTGGTTGTTTGCAAGGTGTTGCGTGGTTGTTAGGAGTCCCATTTCCCATTGCCTTTTGTTTTTGCACCCTGGCTCTCCTTCCTTATGCCAGTGGATTATTTTCTATTATTCTCCTTAAGAAAAATCTCCATGAACATGAGGCAGCTGAGGTGTGTGGGGGTAGTTGCTTGTGTGAATAAGTAAATCTCTTTGAAGAGGAACACAATGGACTGCATATAGAAACTGTCCAGTAGACTGTGAAGCAAAAAAAAAATTCAGCAAAATCTGCAGATTTCTATTGATGACATAGGTGAATCACAATGCTTGCTTGTAAAACATGTCCCTAATACTCCTGGTAAACAATTATTGTTTCTGCACACCTCTGGGTCGGTCAGACTCTAGACGCTGCTCCCAAGGCAGTCCAGAATTTTATACAGGCAGATGTGCTCACACTGTCAGACAGAACAGCATAAAATATCTCATCACTGCCATGATATATTCAAAACTCTGCTCAGCTCCAGTTATAGGACTTTATAACAGTGTCTTGTGTATAGTCATGACATTCAGTAAATTTGATTTTTTTAAGTGGTACTTTCTTTTTATTTTCAACATTATAGAAAATTCCATCCATCCATCCATTTTCTAAACCGTTTCTTCCGTTTTAGGGTCGCTGGGAAGCTGGAGCCAATCCCAGCTGACTGTGGGCCTAAGGCGGGCTTCACCCAGGACAGGGGGCCAACCCATCGCAGGGCAACATAGACAGACAACCATTCACACACTCATTCATACCTATGGGCAATTTAGAACATCCAGTCAACCTATCACAAGCCTTTGGACTGTGGGAGGAAACCGGAGCACACAGAGGAAACCCATGCGAACGCGGGGAGAGCTTGCAAAGTCCGCACAGAAAGGCCCCCGTGGCTGACCCAGGGATCGAACCCAGGACCTTCTCACTGTGGGGCGACAGTGCAAACCACTACAGCACCGTGCCACCCTATAGAAAAATCTTGCATGAAAAAATAAATAAATATTTTCTTCATATTTTAGCCATTTCCCCCATGTACCTTCTTTCAATAAGGTCCACAGGTGTTCCCCGGTCATTTTGTTTGTGATGTGAAGAATAGGAAGTGGCCAGGCTCCTCATAAACTGGATCTTGGAGCGCCAACTCTAAAGATCTGCAAACGACTTTCTCCAGTAGTTTGAAAGCCAGCAGGATGCCCCCCAAAAAAATGTAGTTTCTGGGTTATGGAGGAGGAGTGTAGCTTTTAGGGTTTCTCAGTGATGCAGCCTTGATCAGTGAGACTGAATTACAGTGGTAATAGCACAAAAGGAAAGAAATAAACACTGGTAGATTTAACATCATACTTACTATTGCAGGCTTTCGTGTAATTTTCTGTTAAACATATGTTTCCTCCTTTGAAATATCCAGACTTCCCCAACCCATAATAGGAGGGGGGGGGGGGGGGGGGGTGGAGAGGTGGAAAGGGAATTCCAGAAACCCAAAAAGGGTGAAACAAGCCCAAACTTTTCAGTTGAGAACCTTTCTTTCTTTTCCCCCCTGCTGCTCTTGTGTGATATAATGCTCCTCTGCTGTGTAAACAGTAAGTTACTGTAGTCTCTGTTTTTTTCTCTACTTCTGCTCGTACCCGGTGAGCCTCTATCAGACGTGCTGCTTTCTGCAAATGTAACACTGTTATTTCTTCACTCTGTATCTTTAAGGCAGTGTACCGCCGCAGGACGACATGGTGCCCCTCGAGGTAGAATTCCATTCGCTGGACTTCAGAAACGTCCTCCACTGGAAACACCACACCAGTGAGCTAAAAGGAAGCTTGCGCTACTTTGTGCAGTATAAAATGTACGTTTTTACAGTTCATTAAAATGACATAAATTATAGAACAAACCTTCCAAACATTAAAGCATGTTAAAGAAAATGGCAAGAAATTTTGGATCATTTTCATCTTTTGTTTCTTATTAAATGACCTCACTATCTTTAATCTCCACAGTAGAATCTGTTATGCCTAACTACAAATGTAACAGCTCAGAAAATGATTCTAACAGCTGAAATGGCAAGCGAGATTCATTCAGTGCTAAGTGATGTTGAGTATCACTCGAAGCTCCTAGCAGAACAACTGAATTTCACTGAGGTTCTATGATTGTTGATTTTGACTTGGTTTCAGCTATGGAGAACAGCAGTGGAGCGTAGCTTTGCACTGCCAGGACATCATTGAACTTCAGTGTGACCTGAGCCAGGAGCTGTCCGACCCCAGGGAGTGGTACTATGCCAGGGTCCAGTCCACATCCTCTCAGGGTCTGTCACCATGGGTCATCAGTGCCAGATTTCACCCACAATGGGACAGTAAGAGGCAAAGTTACTGTTTAAGTCTTTAGGTTCCTTGCTGTGACAGAGGTTGTGCAGCTAGATGCTCTGCAGTGTTGATGCTGTTTTATACTTAATGCTACAGCAGATTTTTTTCAACAAACTGATGCATGTCAGTGTTTTAACTATTTACAGGTGGTTGGAATTTTAAAAAACATGCAACGGCACCTACAATTTAGAAAGCAAGCCTGTTTTTACCTATGGGTAGTGGTTAGCCTAGTGGATAGACACAGAGGGTCACAGGTTCAAGTCCAGGCCCAGGTACCTCTGAGGTACTGTTGAGCAGAGTACTGTCACCCTACACTGCTGCCTAGGGAGAGTTAATAGCTCCCTGCTGCTCCACATGTTGATCATCTTGCTGTGGTGCACTTTGGGTGATGGGGTGTGTTCACAATGACAAATAGTCACATTCTTTCCTTTACTCTAACTGTATTCTTTTAATCTAGACAGCTTCCCAAAGTGCAGTGTGCTCAAACAAGTAACCATGAGTGTGTGATCACAAGTGGCATGAAAGAACACGTGATAACACACCTTCACATGTTTGTTGTCACATGTTATCATACATGCCAAACAGCCATAACATTAACACCACTGACAGGTGATGTGTTTGTCTAGTTATTTCATTACAATGGCACCTGTCAGGGGGTGGGGTATATTAGGCAGCAAGTGAACAGTAAGGTCTTGAAGCTGATGTGGTGGAAAGTTTATATTCATTATATATGTATAGTGTAATGTACACTATACATATATACACTATACACAGGCATTGGTGTGAGTTTGGTAGTTCAAACCAGCCTTTCAGCTGTTTTTGGGGGAAGCCGTAACCTAATGGTTAGAGAAGCGTGTTTGTGACTAAAGGGTTGCTGGTTTGATTCCCTAAACCAGCAGAAACACTCATGGCTGAAGTGCCTTTGAGCAAGGCATCTCCCTGGATGCTGTGATTGTGCCCCCCGCTCCCTGCTTCAGATGGGTAAAATGCTGAGAATAATTTCTCCTCAGGGATTAAAAGAGGATAATTAAATCATATATGTATGTGCACTATGTATCAAATGTATGTGTACATCTGACCTTCAAATCTACATGAGCTTGCTTAACATATCATTCCAAAACCATGTGCATCAAGAAGCTGTTCCTACCCCACTTACCAGTACCAGCTGCCACTCTTCTGAGAAGGCTTTCCATAAGAATTTCCCTCTGGGAATTTGTGTCCATTCTGTCAAAAGAGCATTTATCAGGTCAGGCAGTGATGTTGGATAAGAAAGCCTGGCTCACAGTTGACGTTCCAAGGTCAAGGTTCTGTGCTGGAATTTCTACGCACTTCTTGCCAAACGATTTCTTGATGGACCTTGCTTTGTACACAGGGGCACAGTCAGGAATAAATCCTCCAGACACACAGTTTTTTGCTGATGCTGCCTCTGGGGGTAGTTTGGAACTATGTACATGCTAACTCCTACTGTGAGTTAGCATGTTCTACTGTGTGACTGAACTGTTGTTTCCCCTGTAGAGTGTGGCTGAAACACCTGAACTGAAGTAGAAATGATGTCCCTGTACTTTTGAACATGTACTGTATATGACCTTCCTCTCAAGTCCGACAGAACGACAAAGAAGTGGTTAAAATTATGCTAAAAACACTGAAAGCCAGTCTTATATTAAAGAAAAACAAAGGGTGGGAAGTGTTGCTCAATGTTGTCTAAATGAATATGAAGAAATTATTATACAAAACATGAACTGAAATAGTTTTTTTCTGCATCACAGCCATCTTCAGTCCACCAAGGATAAGGCTGAACACGACGGAGCAAGGCATTGTGGTACACCTGAAGCCTCCGAGGTCCCCTCTTCAAGGACAGAGAAAAACCAGACTTTCAGTTACAAAACTTCAAAAGCTGATATTCAGGATATACCTCATACATAATGGTGTGGAGAAGGTGAATTGATTAAATATGCATCTGTGCAGAATATTGAGCTTCTGTTTACATGGCCATACTGGCAGGAAGAGGAAGAGCCCATTAAACGCTACATCGCAAACTTGATAAGTTAAACATTATTGACCCTCATAATGTCCCGGGTGCCCTTTAAAGAGTATTGCAACAGCCAGAAGACTTGCAGTATCCAGACATTTACAAATTTCCTCATCCTACTTTGTAGTGTGTTTGAAAGCCTAGAAAAGCCTGGAGGGCTACAAATGAGCTACAGATTTACCATTAGTGGAAGCCAGGTGTCACTTTGTCTTAGGTTGTGTCCCAAACTGCATAATACCACACCAAATAGTGTGTAAAAACAGTACACAACCATTAGAAATGCAGTTATTAATGTAGTTTGTGAAGTTTAGAAATGTGTGGATTGTCCAGTATAACAAAAATGCTCTCAGATATGATCTTAATGCAATCATTTTTCATATGGAGGATCCTAACTAATCATTTTAGCAATGTAACCAACATAACCAACATTGGTTTCATGTTGATATAAATCACAAGTTTGTAAATCACAGGTTTCATCATGATTCCATCCTATATTGATTATTTTAGCCAAGAACCTGAAACCTTTTCAGTACCTTCAAATTTGTAGTGATGCAATTGGAGTTTGGTGCAACTGGGTTTGATCCTGGGGTCTGCAGTCAGTATAAAATATGATGAAATTTCACACAATCTGCTACAATACCATCAATTCACACATGCACACAAATTATAATGTGAACATTTGATTATTAAAGGTCAAATACATCAAGTGTAGTCATAAGAAAAAGCAGCTTCTCAGTACAAATCACTGCTCACAGGAAAATGAAGGAGAATTAATTGTGGAATGAATGCACATCAGATATTATGAATAACAGTGATACATGGGATCGTCCTCAACATTAGGAAAAGTTGTGTTCTGTACCTGTTATGAAATGGTCACTACACAAGAGGAATCTATAGTAAGTAAATATAAAAGCTGTGTTTGATGAACATGCTCCAGTATAAAACACACTTACGTACCATATCAGGGTCACTACAGTGAATACTGAGCATGGTCCACCACCCAGATAATCTGTGACCAGCGGTGGTCCTATAGGGTCCATTTCTATTCATGTCAGCAGAAAATGGAGAAGCATATTAATTGCATTGTAGAGATGGGTCTTACTGGCGTGAAGCATACAAAGTGCACAACTGCAAAGACATTGGCAACTTGTGTATGTGTAAAGTGAGTTCCAGTTATTTTACTTTCCCAAAATCATGTCTGGGTCCCTGGCTCCATTGTACATGATCCTTTAAGGAGATGTTTTTTATTGTGTCGAAAAAATTTTATACTTCCTGTACACTGTTCTGACATATACCAACTTTGCCTTGCAGGAGACCTATGAAACCGACGGATGTTCTAAAAAGGTTGTGATTCAGGCCTTAAGTCCTAAAACAACCTACTGCATTCAAGCGGTTACCGTCACACTCCCCTTAGGCCGCACAAGTGTAAGGAGTCCTAGTACCTGCGTCACAACTCTGTGAAGATCAGGGTCCGGCGTCTCCCACAGGTAAGCGTTTCATAACTTGCCGTAGAGTCATTCTGCAATAGTGAGAACACCTGAGATGGCCAGTGCTGTCGAACACCCAAGCCTTCCATTGTGTATTCTCCATTGTCCCCAGTTTGCTGCAGGAGGGGGGACAGTGAGATCAGACTACATGAAAAAGATGAAAAAAACAAACTTTCTAGTCCACCATCTGATATTCAAGGATTGTTTCTCTGACACTAGCTCGTATTAGGTGCCAATCTCCTTCGGCTAAAATAAGAGCTGTGATCTTTTATGCTTTAGGGCTAAAATTAGTCTTTTACATTCCTCACTACTGGAGACAGAGACGGTCTAGTTGGTATTTTTAGAGCATTTGTCTGATGATTTCCATTTTTTCCACCCTTTTTACTCTTTCTTCTCTCTGCCTGCAGGAAGAAAGTAATTCTGGACTCCAAGGTTAAACAGGATAAGCCTCAAAAAGAAGAATGTAATGAATAATGAAAGATGAAATTTCAATGAACTGTGTTTTCACAATGAATCACATACCAGCATGATTATTTATTTACAGCATGAGCTTTTCTTTATATAATGACTTAATATATCGATTTGATTCATATATAAAATAAATACCTTGCAGCTGGTCTGGTATTATTATTTACATTCTTTTTAGGAACCTTAAAAACCTGAATTCTGTAAAAACCAGAACGTGTGAATTGTTCATTCTTTTTTATTTAACTCGAACCCAGACATTTTCAATAGGAGACAGATCTCGACTGCTGGCAGGTCAGTCAAACACAGTATCCATAAAGCCACAGTTGTAGCATGTGCAGAAGGAGGCCTGGCATTGTCTTGCAGAAATTACCATGGACATCGTGGGAAACGATGCCACCTTGATGGCAGAATTTGTATCTCTTAAATCCCAAAATATGCCTCCAAGTCAATGGGACCTTCATACCCACGCCATGGGCGCGAACAACCCCCGTACCATGACCGATGTGGCAACTGTTGCTGATGACAGTCTTGTTGGTCCATTTCATCTTTTGCACAGACACTTCAAAGGCCTTTTGAGTAATTGCACAACATTTCAATAAGGTTCGAATCTGGGCCATTCCATAAGCCTCCATTTCTTGGGTGGGCAGTGGTGGCCTAGTGGTTAGGACACTGCCTTTGAGACCTGAAGGTCTCAGGTTCGAGTCCCGGCCTGGGCA
>JBBPDA010026657.1:0-15380 GCA_037974385.1 Arnoldichthys spilopterus | reverse complement strand
GGTTGTGTGCTCAGAGGATGTGCAGAACAGCTGGCAGATGTTCTCACAAACATCTTCAACATCTCCCTGAGCACCACGGCAATCCCAATGTGCTTAAAAACCACCACCATCATCCCAGTGCCAAAGAAATCATCAGTGTCCTGCCTCAATGACTATCGTTCCATCGCACTCACACCCATCATCATTAGGTGCTTTGAGAGACTTGTCATGAGGCACATCAAGTCACAGCTGCCTGCCTCACTGGACCCCATGCAGTTCGCATACCGTCCCAACCGCTCTACAGATGATGCCATCAACACCACCCTTCATCTGGCCCTCACTCACCTGGACAAAAAGGACACTTATAATAGAATGCTGTCCATAGACTTCAGTTTAGCATTCAACACCATCATCCCTCAGCATCTGATTGGGAAGCTGAGACTGCTGGGCCTAAACGCCTCCCTCTGCATCTGGGTCCTGGACTTCCTGACTGGGAGACCTCAGTCAGTCAGGATTGGGAGCAACTCCATCACCATGCTGAACACAGGGGCCCCCCAGGTCTGCATGCTCAGCCTTCTACTGTTCACGCTGCTGACCCATGATTGTGCAGCAATGCACGGCTCTAACCACCTAATCAAGTTCGCTGATGACACAACTCTGGTGGGTTTGATCAGCGGGAATGATGAGGCATCATACAGAGAGGAGGTGAAACAGCTGACAGACTGGTGCAGAGCCAACAAGCTTTCTCCAATTTCTCCAAAAGAGATAGTTGTTGACTTCGGGAGGGCACAACGTGATCACTCCCCACTGAGCATCGACAGGTCCTCGGTGGAGACTGTCCAGAGCACCAACTTCCTTGGTGTTCACATCATGGAGAACCTCAGGTGGACCCTCAAAACCAGCTCCATCATGAAGAAAGCTTAGCAGCATCTCTACTTCCTGCAGAGACTGAGGAGAGCGCACCTTCCACCCCTAATCCTCACCATGTTCTACAGAGGGACCATAGAGAGCATCCTCTGCAGTTGCATTACAGCCTGGTACGGAAACAATATTTCAGACCGCAAGACCCTACAGAGGGTTGGAAGAACAGCTGAGAAGATCATTGGAGTCTCTCTCCCCTCTGTCACAGACATTTACCTCAAACGCTGCATCCGCAAAGCCACCAGCATTGTGGACAACCCCACCCACCCCTCACACATTCTCTTCTCCCTCCTCCCATCGGGAAAAAAGGTTCCGTAGTATATGGGTCTCCACTACCAGAATGGGAAACAGTTTCTTCCCTCAGGCCGTCAGACTCCTCGACCAGAACTGACAGCATAAAAATACATACACACACCACCAACCCCCTCGGACAATTCAGACTTTAATAACCAGTTAAAATACTCTTTTCTCATACTATGTGTAAAACATGACATACTTTGTCATGATTTCTTATGCTGCTACAACTACATTGCACATATTTATTGTTATTGCACATATATATTGTTACTGACAATTTGCTATTGTCAACTTTCTTCATTCTGCAGATTTGCACATTTGCTCCTCTGTCCCACTGCACTGAACCGCACTGTCTTGTCCACTGCCATTTGCACTGAACGTTGTGTTGTCTGGTCTTATTTCTTGTTTAGTTTTAGTTTAGTTGTTTAGTTTAGCTTAGTTTAATTTAGATGTATTGTTGCTCTTAGGTTCTGTCCTGTTTGCACTTGTGCTCCTATCTGTTCTGCTTTTGTGTTGCACCATGGCCATGGAGGAACGTTGTTTCGTTTTTACTGTGTACTGTGCATATGGTAGAAATGACAATAAAACCTATTACTACTACTACTAACAGCTCGTTATTTTGTAATTTCATAATGAACGGAGAGAAATGGTCAAAAATGACTTATAATAGGGCTTAAATGTTACTCTTCTTCAAAGTAAATAACCCGTATGTGTGTCAATTGAGAAAAGACCAATTATTACTGGGATATCTGGGATTTCTGTCTGTCTTTAATTTACAACAACCAACAATATTTATGCTTATCACTAACATACTATTAGAAATCGCATAAGGATATCAGCAATGCATATTATTGTACAGGTGGTTCACCCACTCTTTGGGCTTCTATGAAGTTGTGCATTAGGGACCTTTTAAAAAAAAAAATATATATATATATATATTCTTTTACTTTTTATTAATTTAAAAACCACATTATAGCCAAGAAACAAGTGAGTTTTAAATAGTTAACTAGAAAAAAAGGTGTCTTACATACCGAACTTATTTCTGAAAAATAGAAAAATAAGAAGATAAATGCAAATCAGGAATGACACCTTTGCTGATGTGAGAATAGAGTCATGCTGGTTCAACACACCGACACGTTCTCTGAACAGTGAGAGCTTTCCATTTGTTTTATATCAGTATGACAGGGTGAAAAATATTCACCAAATAGAAAATGAATAGAAACATTTCACATCATAATATAAAAAGGATCACTTCCCACAACAGAGAAAGGAGTCATTCGGTTTGCAAAAGTGTCAAATGCACCCAGTGCATTTATATCCTCAGTTTACTGTAATTCATCAGTTGAGTGAGCACTCGTTAGTACCATTTGGGAGACGCTTTATTGACCAATTTGAATCTCATGCTGATTGCTACGTTCACGCTGTTGTCGATTACTAATTGCATTGTGCCTCCTGCTAAATTAAGTCAGAAACAGAGAATAGAATGTGGCATTTAATTACCGCATGCTTCAAAACAGCAGCAAATTTGTGGGATAAAGACTCCCAGCAGATTAACTGTGATTGTTAAACAGGCCTGAATAACTCTTTATTGTGTCTTTATTCCGGGGGGAATCTGACGGTTGTGACAGCTCACTCTCCACACAGACGAAGAATCCCACCTTCGATGCTAACAAACAGTTAGCATCCAAGGTGGTGTAAATGAGCACACCCTGACACATTGCTTTGTCATTGCTTTGTTGTGCATGGTCAAGTGGTGAGAAGTCTATTTAGTCACTAGAGATCTGCTGCCTTCATTCAATATGCAAAGTAATGGACATGGATCAATAGACAAGCTTTACAGAACATAGGCTAAATTCCATTAGCACACAACATTTTTTTTTCAAAATACATAAACAAACCACACCCAATTGTGTTTGTCACTCATCACACAAATAAATATCATTTAAAAATAAGTATACACTCTTAATGTACATACAAACGTCTTTTTCTGATGTTTATCTGTGTTTTGTAAATTCTCTTGAACCTTTATTTAACTAAAGATAAAGAAACTGACCAGATGAATTATTTCAATTCTGAATTCAATGTCTGCAATTCTCAAAAAGTTGTGATGAAGCAAAATGCGACTGGGAAGTTTGTAGGATATTTACGCTACACTGTTTTAAACAATTCCAAAGTTCCCTGGTGAATTGGGAACAGTTGAATGTGTAAAGATTGGCAAACTCACCATCTTTTACCAAATTTCATGGGGGAATTGTCAGTTCAAAGTTCAAAAAGTATATTGCTCAATGCAAGATTGTAAAGAATTGAAATCTTTAATCATCTACAGTACATAATATTGTGAAAAGATTCAGGGAATCTGGAGAAATCTCAGTCTGCTGAGGGCAAGACCAAAACCAATGTTGTATGTGTGTGACTCTTATCTCCTATAACTGCTTATGCAGTAAAGCAGTGTGTATGTCATTCTCAAAGCTAGCTTGTCAGTGATGTCTAGCATAGCTAGATAACTATCATTTGAATTTGTCAGCAATGTTAATCCACAAAATCCAAGAGTTTAGCCTATTTTTCAACTGCAAACAGGTCTTATGTTTAAGAAAGGGGTACTCTGCACAAAACACAAGAACTTGTCTTGCAATTTTATAATAATTGATATTTAACAGTTTGTTAAGGCTATTTAACAGTATTTAATAATGTACAGCAGTAATATAGCAATGTGCAGCATTATAGAACCACATGTTATTATATGGAGTACAATCAGATTTGATGTTTTTGTGAAGGTATTTGGCAGTTAAATGATCAACTGGCTTGATATTTTTTATTTTTTTGCCAGTTTGGGAAGATACCTGCTGGTATTTGTCAGTGCATAAGCTTTGCATCTGCTGATCCTCATTAGCACACAGACACCTCTGTTTCTCATGATTGCTAAAGGTGAAAATCAGTTGGTGGTATCAGCTAAAATAAGCACTGTGCCCTGAAATACTCTTTCATTTGCAGAATGTAGTAAGCTAGCTAGTAAAACTTAACTGAATGGTCTAAATCACTATTTTAGCCACAATGCATATGCTATGTATATAATAACTTAGTTCATTTAAGTAAGTAAACCCACCTAAAACCCACATTTCTTTAGTATTATGTAGTATTACCAAAGATGTACTTATAATATACTTCAGAAATATTGTAAAAAAAGAAACTATATTTGTATATTTATTTATTTATTTTTTATTATAATTTATAGAGAAATATAGGCATTTTTCCTTTCCCATATTAAAAGCATTAAAAACAGTATTATTCTACAATATATATTATTATTTAAAAATGAAATAAATATCAGTATTTTGTCATGTATATTTATCAGGTTTATAATTGTATATATAGTAGGTATACAGTAGGTAATTTTAAGTTAACATTAATTTGACTTTGCAATAAATTAAGTCAGTAATAACTATGTAATGACATATTAATAATACACACGACAGCAACGTTACTACTGGTGAGGTATTAGATAACACTTCTGCAGCTTATGTAAGTACCCATGTTTCTCAGTAGCGGTAATTGTATGTATTCTTTTTTTTTGTAATTACATATGTGTAATAAGGTGAGCTGTTGTTTTTTCAACACGACTTCCTTAAATCTAACAGAAGGTGTATGAAAATCTATATTATTAGAGTACATATGCACAGGAAATGCCAGCTTCACTCACATTATATTTTCCTGTTGCAAACAGAAATGTCTTAATATACATAAACAACAGTTCACCCTATTACCCATAATTATATAAGAGAAAATATGTTGTTACAACTATCAAGATAAACATGTGCAATTATAAATTACATATGTATTTACATAAGCTGCACAACTGCAATCTGTAATGAAGAATACACCACCAGCATTTACACTGTTTTTGCAGGTATTGTTAATGTGTACATACACAGCTAATTACCATATTCATTACTGTCAGATTCTTGTATTTGATATGAATGCGACTGTATATGGATTGGCCAATAACTTTAAAATTATAAAGTATTTTCATTCATTTATAATTAAAGTTTTAAAAATCTACTTTAAAAAATTACAATTGCTACATGATTGCACCACAAAAGGGCTACTACAGTGGTAGCACTTAGAGTGGCTTTGTTGTAAAGATTGGGAAATCCACTTTTGAAGAGGTTTCTTGATGATGGGAAGAATTTTTGATAAACTGCAAACTTTTTCCAATAGCTAAAAGACAGACACATAGCTAATATTAAGCTCAGTGAATGTGTTTATTACTTTCTGTGTTTATTTTTTTTATGCTGTGAGGTATTTCCCAATACCTGTATGACGTTTTTGGGTTACGGATGCTGGGTGATATAGAGAGTATAAAAAGAATACAAAACCATGAATTTGGCATTGTGGCACTGCTGAATATTATATAATAGGATAAACACATATGAAACACTAGTTTTAGGTTGGAAGGCCTCTTTAAATGTTAATATTTTGGTGCTATAATATAAGATATAGGCAATTATTTTTCTGACGAGAGAAAGAATATAAAATATAAACTTTAACAGCTAATTGTGCTCTCATATAATGAGGGTAAGCTTTAGTTACTTTAGGTTGTTCATTCATGGTTTAAAGCACTGAATTTTGGATTTGCACCTAAGAGCTGCTGTGTGTGATGCAGAGCAAGCAGACAGGCAGTATTATCAACAGGGTAGATTGTCACCAGCACCTCTGTCACTGCTAACAGCAAAATAGCCTTCTCTTTGCAGGAAACAACATACAAATCTAAATCCTGACCAAAGAGCTAGCAAAAAAAAGGGATTCTGCTCATTGTGGTGGTGACTGATTTTCATATCTTGAATTGGTGTAAAACCTTTATATAACATGAAAGGTTCTTCACACTTAGATATCTCTTTTTCATAAAAATAATATTTTTCATTTAATGAATGAGAAGTATATATTAAGTTCTCAGGGACCTTAAGCCAGTCCACATTTATGCTCGATCCCAACACAAAAGAGTAGAGCAAATTGTAGAAAACTGGAGTTCCCTGAGGACCTGTTTGAAAATACTGCACTGAAAAATTTTCAGTGGATACCAATTAAAGGTTTTTCCTAGACACATCAATATTGAGAACCAATACAGATTACTAGTCTTGACTGAATCTGGGTCTAGTCTTTTTTTGGAGGGGGGAGTGCAGCTTTAGACAATAGACTAAAACAAAGAAAAACACTGAACACTGAGAGAAGCATTGATAGATCTCAGCTCTTTTAGAACTTTCAGGATATTAACCAGAACTAAGAGAAGCCCAGCTTTAGCTGATCTGGACTGGATTCCTGTAACGTTCAGAATTGATTTTATCGTCCTTCTCCTTATATACAGTGCCCTAAATAGGCTTGGACTGACTTACATAGCCAATTGCCTTGTTAGCTATTTGCCTCGGAGAACACTACAGTCACCTTTTGCGGAAAGTCGGTATCAGCGGAAAGAAAATTAGGAATGCTGCCTTTAACAATTATGCCCCAAAGTTCTAGAACACTCTGTCTATTGATATCAGGGAAGCTTAGTGAGGAAGTTCACTAAGATATTTTTTTAAAAGAAAGCTTAAATCATACTTATTTACTTTAGCCATTTACAGGCCAATTTTAAAATTGTTTAATTATTTATATTTTACTTATTATTATTATTTTAAAATTATCCTATATATTTTACCTTTAGTCTCTTTTATACTTTTACTTCTTATAATTTTAATTATGTAATATATACCCTACGCACGTTGAGCTGCATTTCTTATTTATCAGTTTTCAATTATCAAGTTTTATGCTTTACTTTAATTCTTACATTACTTTTATTACTTGTTTATCAGTTTTCTTGTTTATTCATTTTGCTTTCTTTAACTTTTTTTTTTAACTTTACTTACTTGTTTAATTTTGTAATCTATGCACTGTTTGCATTTTAAACTGCAATCTGTGTATGAAAGGTCCTGTACCAATAAAGTCTATTATTACTAGCTTATTATTGTTATTGTTATTATTTGGTGCTTTTGGATTTGAGAAACCTTTTCATATTTCATAGAACAGTTTTTTCTGTCTTAAATCTTAGATCATAATTTTAAGGTTTTTTTTTAAAGGTACTTTCTTGCACCAGATCAAGTATGTCATGTACCGTGATAAGTCCAGATAAAAGTGTATGAGGATTGCAATGGCTATTTTTAAATGATTCTTCTGAAATGTAAATTTCAGCTCTTGGTGGACAAATGGACTGACAGTGGAGTTTAGGCTTTATTGAGCTGATATGTAACAGAAGACATACTATGCAATTTAGACACTTGTATTGCAGTGTCATCCATTTTCTTGTATGTGTTCACTATACCAAACATTTCCTGGCTTATATCACTTCAGTGTTCCTGTTGGCAGTGAGAATTCAAACAGTAAAACAAACAAACAAAAAACATTTGAAGTGTGTATATCCTTTTAATACCTGTCTGTCTTGAAAATTTCTTGAATGGTTGTTTGCTTGATTGGAATCTCCCTTTAATGAGCTAACTGATTAAATATTTACTTTATTTTGAGGTTCTTTAGATTAAAGAAGTTGATCCCATTTATAAAAATGGTTCCTTAATCAATAACGCACTGAAAGATTCTTTAGGTAACTTTTATTTCTGGAACCTTTATTTTTGAGAGTGTAGGCTTAGTGTATGACCGGACAAAAGACAAATTCATCATGAGGAAAATGATGGCATTGCACAGCATTAATGTACTCATTTGGCAGAGTTTCAGTGAAGGGTTTGTTGAATTCTGCCACTGGCAATAAGAACAGCATGTTCACTAACTCACCAATGACAATACCCTTTCTTTTTGTTTTCCACTTCTGTCTCTACTCCATGATAGGATTGCCTATGGCAAAAGACACAACATGACTCTTGACTGCCTTGATGTTTGAGAACTGCTCACATTACAGGCTTTTGCTACTGAACACAATGAAAATTTAGAAACATCTCAGCGATTGCAAAATTGTTGAGAAAGGGGTGTGAATTTGAAGTATATTGTTTTCCTAAGTAGGAAGGAAAGAAAGAGTTGGGGGGAGTATTTGCACTTTGTGCAAGCTTCAGTATCTTTAGATCCACATATCCTTCAATATACCAGAATATTCCTGGGTAAATGAAAATTCCCCCATCAGGATTTCATTCAAAGAGAAAGTACGCAAGAAATGACAAGGCAATTTTAACAAGGCTGTATTCTCTACCCTTTTTTTAATATACAATTCAAAGCAGTCAAAGCTTTAGTCCGGTATCACAGTAACCCCCCTTGCTTCACTCTGTTCCCTTCATAGATTTCCTACTGTAAACACCCCAAAAGTACTGCAAGAAACTGATAAAGTGAAAAGTTCTGTTATATGTGAAACCAGGAACATACAGTATAGGCCAAGTATATCTTTATACAAATGCTATGAGCTTATAGTTACCATTATTCATAAGTGTTCTGCCCCAGCCTCATCATTGAACCTACATCTATAAATCATAACTGTCATTAAGTTCTGATGTGCTTATGTATATACCTGATGTCCATAGCAGGATTGTCAATAGCCAAGGCTAGTAATCTTAACACTGAAAAAAACATATCCCAAATAGAAATCAGTAGTCAAAGGTCTAAAAGAGTGTGTTGAGTTTTCTTTCTTGCACCCTGTGACCATTGGTGTTAATTCTGTAATGAACAACCATACACATTCTATGGACACTTTATACCTTTCACTCTTTTATTGCATCTGGAGACTGCAGAGGTCCCAACCACTGAGCTGCAGAATATTTGCTAACTGGCTTAAGGAAACACAGTTTGGAAAAAAAGTAAATAATATTTAGCTAGAACACTGGCTTTCTGGTTGTGAAGTGGTGATAATTACACTGAACTTGGCATGTTCTACATTTTTTGCCACTCCCTTCCACACCCACAGTAGAATTATGCTAATATTTAATGTTCCTTCCTTCCCACAATGTTGCCCAACCACTTCACAGAACATGTACTCACTGCTACCTAAAAATGAGTAAATAAATCACCCTTAGAAATTTGCTTGGAAGAATGGAGGGGCAATCTGATGAATAAGAAAAAACATTGAAACCTAAAAATATGAGAATTCATGCATAAATCATGACTTTGTTGTGAAAGGTGATTTTTCATAGTGTCCAACCAATATTCCCCATGTTGAGTATATACCGTTAGCAAACTCCATGCTTGAAAAAGACAATGAAGTTCGATGTACTTCAGAAATTTAAGCCGACCACGGTTATTTATTTTGTAAGTTAAACTGTAACAAAATACTTTTACAGTTTAGAAAATTATTCTGTTATCATGACACAAGCTACATGCTATAAGTCAAATCCATTGTTACTAAGCAATGCCTTTTTAGGTGCAAAAGCTTTCATTGGGGTGACACCTCAAGAGTATGTGTTCAGTACCTTTAACAAAGGAAAATAACTGTTTCATAGCTGCAAAATAACTTACAATAAATTATTAAATAATAATAAATTATATCCTTAAAAAATATTACTATTTTTTAAAAGAATAAATAAATACTAAGTTTTTTGTAGTTTTTTTTCTTTCAGCTCAGTCCTCTCAATTAATTTGTTTTAAATAAGTTAAGTTATGAAGAAGGAAAAATAAATATTGCCTCCTTTGGAAAGTGAATGTAATTTCAAAAGGCCCACAACTGGACCTTAAAAGGCTATGATATACATTTGTACATTCACACTGCACAAAAACAAACCTTTTTTTTTATAGTTTACTACTCTAATCAGCTTCACAGGTTTCAGCTCATTTGTACGAAGCTGTGAAAATTAAGATTTAAGGTGTGTCTTAAATGATGAACAGGGCTGTAAATGATTCCATAATGAGCAAGAAAGTGTGAAAAACATAAAATGAATAAAACATCTTGATGCCTTGTAATTAAAAAGTGGTGATCAAGTCTTGGTTCAAATAATACATAATTTTATATAGTAATAATCACAAACACCAAAATTACACTGTGCTATGTATTACAAAATGTTTTGCCTCCCCCATTTTTCTTAACATCTCTCTTATTTTTTGCTTTGCTTACACCTTATGTCAGCAAACACTGTCACAATGGCTGACATGACTAACAGACAGCCTTTATTCATGACCACAGAACATAATTAAAGGTGCAATATGACCAATAATAAAAATAACATATCAGTCACAAATCTGCATGAGAACTGTTATTATGAGATCATGCTAATTGATGGTCATTAGCGTTTGGTAATTGTCAGACGCATTAGCATTCTTGGTACATTTTCAGGAATGCTAATTCACAAATGTGCAAGGGATTGCTCATGCTACGGAAATGGCTTTTTGCTAATGTCAGTCTGCTAAACTGACAACAGGATTATGCAGCCTATCATGTTGCCTCGCTCCCTCTTATGACTCAATTGTGTTTTGACTGAACTTTTCAACCAAAGGACTTAAGATACTCTGTTCACTTCCCCCCTCAGTAATGAGGAGTTATCTGCACTGCCACACCAGGCAATTAGCTGCTCAGGGCAGAGCAGCTTGATCGGAGCGCAAATGAAATTGTGTGAGGTGAAAATTAAGAGCAAAAGGTGCAATTATTATCATAATAATTACATTTGCTAATTAAATGTCAGCCTCTTGAATACCAATTAAGATAAGATATCCTTAGTGAGCAGGCTGAACATGTCTTTTTACTTCCTCTCTGCAAAGAAAGGGGAAACACTTGGTTCCTGCCTTTGTGGCGACAGTGTGAAAGCTACTGCAGCTGTGTGGTTTGATTTAACATGGCCTGACTGCACAGCCTGAAACAAATCGCACACACTGATGAATTATTCAGCAATGCGAGCCTTTGTTCTTCCTATGGCATGGAAATGTATTTAGACTCTTATTTAATCTTAAACAGTCTAATTATGATTTCCATACATCTCGGAAATAACAACAAAATTACAGGCTTGACTCTTCAGCCTTAGGAATCGTCATTTTGATTTCAGTTCTGAATTCTAAGGCACATTTAATCTGAGGGTATGGGAACGTAAAGACAACACACCAACCGACAGCTCACTGATCCAACCAGCCATGAGATCAGGAAGCAGATCTTGTGCTTAACGAGGACCTGTGGTGTTGCTGTCTTTCCAGAACAGCCATTGAACAGCCATTTAACCTTGTAGCGTATTTACGTGAGTTTACAGTCAGGGAAGGTAGTTGTACTTGACAGTATTTGCACAATTTTGCTATCGTCTGGAGGAGATCCGGTGATGCAACTGACCCGAAATAACACGAAACGAACCCGTGTGCAAGTGGTTGAGACAAAACAACAGCCTGAGTACATTATTGTCATCAGCATTACCGTAGGCATTAAAGCGGTGTTGTGAGGCTGCTTTGTGTGCATGCTGCCGGGCTCTGCGGAATTGATCAGGACTAGATTGCAAACACAGACTATTCACAGTTGATTTATAAGTCCTGGGAAAGTAATAAAAGCTGCCCACTGAAGCATTTGAATCCAATTATCTTTTACAGAATGCTGTTGTTATCCAATTAAAACTCTTCCAGCTCTTGAGAATTATAATAAGTTATATTTCTGCCTTTTGACACTGATGATTTATGTTGAACTGTATAGCCTGTGACCTGGTGTGGAGAAGGAGCCATTATATGTGGAGCTCCTGAGTAAATTGTGATTAAGGAGTCTTAAGTCGCTTTTCAGCTGTATGGTACTGGCTCGACTCAACTTGACTTGCTTTCTGGTACCTGGTATCTTCTTCGTTTTCCACTACACACTGATGCCACCAAAAACTGATGTGACACAGTAGCAATGGAGACTGATGAAGGGGTGAAATATTTTAGTAAATCAAGAATCGATTTTCAGATAGACAAATTAGGGCTTGTGAGTCAATATGTAATGATTTTTTCTGACCAATCAGCAGTCAGCAATGTTTTTACGTATTCAGTTCACTTGGAATCACAATGAAGTAGTTATGAAAAAATAGCACTTGGTACCAGGTACTAGGATTTATCTAACCAAGAGTCAAATCGGGCCAGTACCCTGCAATGGAAAAGTGACATTATGGTTCTTATAGGAGATGATTATAGAACTGTAATGTAAGTAAAGCAAAGAAAACCGTTATTACATTTTTATCTCTCAGTTCTTCAAGGAACAGCCTGTGCACAAGCAGATAACGTTTTGCATGGTTTGATTGAGGCCTTTAGCTTGTGCTGAAAAAAAAGCAAATATACACATATTTGTTAGATTTACTTATCTGGAATCATGAACTTTATTAAGCAAATATAAAATATACACCAGGGAAAATAGTTTCCTTTGTCAGAGCTCATTTTTCTCAGTTTTATACTTTTTTCTTCTTCTTCAAAAAAAAAATTATTCACGTTCCTCTGAGAAAAAAAAAGACTTATGTTCTTCCACTAGTAGAATCCAGTAAAAAAAAAAAAATAAAAAAGTCAATATAATCCCACAGCAAATTTGGACCAGAGAAAAAAAATTAACAACCTTCTGTGCGGTATCATCTGAACAACGATTTAATGAAAAGAGGATTTTGTTTGGGTCGATTTAAGTTATACCGCCACTATAGTGTGCACTGGCCACCTCTCTCGTGAAAAATTCTGGCCAGTGTGTTCACTTCCGGACCCCAGTCATCTGGCTCAGGGGGGCCTGGCTCTGACGGAGGTCCAGGAAGGTCCAGAGAGCTGATGGAGCCGGATGGTGACCCCTGCCCTTCGTATGCATACGTTTGGAGGGAGTCGTATGGAGGTCCACTGGTGTCCCTGTCCGCCTCCATGACCTTCAGCTGGATCACATCATGGATGTCCTGACTTGGCAAGGTCAGGGATGGGCTTAGACTATCCCCGCCTACAGCTCCTCCCCACACCTCTGGGTGTGGCTCCCCCCTCCTCCTCCTGACCTCTCCGGCAGCCGCGGGGTTCCTCAGGGCCACAATGTCAAATGCCTCTGTGTCCTCCTCCCCTCCACCCTCATCGTCATAAGTCACCACGTTCTCCCTCACGTCCTCCTCTGAGATGATAAGTGCCTCCTTTTTGATCTTCTTGCTCCGAAGGGTCACGAACAGCACCACAATGGCTGGTAGGAAACAAGACAAGCTTGGTAATATACCCATAGCTTATTACCCAGTTATTATAATGAATTATTCCATATCTATTGTGAAACTAATGTATATCTCCCTCATGGCATATGCACCTGTAATTGTAGATAAAAAAGTTAATTAAATGTAAGTTAAGTAATTTGTAGCATAAGAGTGTAATAAACTGGTGTTGTGTACATTTTAAATATATGTACAATTACAGTATAGTATACAATAAGTGAGGGATTATTTCTCATTGTGAACACACCATAGCACAGCACACAGTGCACCAAATGAATTGCAACCTCTGCATTTGACCCATCTGTGTAGGAGCAGTGGGCAGCTGACACGGACAGCGTCCAGGGAGCAGTGCTTGGGGACAGTTCTTTTTTTCACCTCAGTGGTACTTTTACCGGCAACCTTCAGGTACAACTCATAGGGCAACGGTTACACCATCATTGCCCCACACCACCACTGAACCTGCTAATAATAAAGTAATAAGGATCAGGGGAGCAATATGACCAGTATTTTTTTTTTATTGTCCAGTTTACTCCTTTCCAACTCCACCCACTAGCTAGCTTAGACTTACCATCACATTATTCCATTAATAATGGAAGGGTGAAGGCTAGCATGTGCTGCTTCTTAGTCACAACCCTCGTTAAACCAGCCACCACATCAACAGACAGCGTAATGTGCTTGGAGGAGATCCACCAACTCTGTGACATAAGCTAACAGATGCCTATGCTGGTGGGGAAGAGGGAGGGCCATTCTTCCCATCCAGAGAGAGCAAGACCAATTGTGCTATTTTGGACTACGGGTAGCTGCAATCAAACAATCCTAGGACCAATGCTAAAACCACTCAGGAGCCCAATAAGACCAGTCTTAATAAACACTTTGTTAATAACGGACTATAGACTGTAGAGTAAGTAAACTCATATTAATTGGTGAACATTAGCTGTTTGTAATCCATTCCAACATTAGTATTTTTGGCTGAACTACTTCTTAAGATACTCCACAGAGCTGCAGCAATATTGTAAAACAGTTTGCAGATGTTTGTGGAGCAAGAAGCTACAGCTTCCCTTTGACAGTTGAAGGCTCTTGAAGCAAAGACCTGTCTGTGGGAAAGATTGCATAATTGCTCATCTGTTGATGTGAAATCAATTGCATTGCATCTCTCCATTAATCTTAAAAGATGCTGATGGGCCATTCAGAACACTAAATTATTCATTTTTCCCAATAAGAATCAACAATCATGTCATGTAATCTTAGGCCAAGCCAAATTATGTCTGTTTTTCTGCAAGCTTGCAGTTCAGGTATATTGGTTTATGGTCCAATGTTGAGTTTGCCTGAGGAAAAAGTGAACATTACCAACCACACTTCTGCAACAAACCGTCTGCACTAATTAAAGTTTCCCACTCAAAATTGCAGTTCCACTACAGTGAGTGTTCTCATCCTGCACTGATAGATGATATAGCGTACACTGATGAGCCACTTCATTAGGTCTACCTTAAATTTACTCTTATGGTTCATTGTTTGAACCCCACTTACCATAAAGGCATGCTTTGTAATTTACAACAATTGACTATTGTCCAACACTGTGAGCAGTGGTAGTTTAGTAGTTAAAGACTTGCCCATGTGATCAAGTCTCAGCCCAGCTACAACAGAGGTACCCTTGAGCAAGGTTCAATCCAACTCCACCACTCCACCAGCGCTTTTAATATCTACCTGCTGCTCCATGTATAGATGGGTTAAATGTAGAGGTCACATTTTGTTGTGGGTGGTGAATCATTCTAAGCACTACAGTTACACTGACATAGCAGGGGCAAACAGGCCATCTGGACATTCTGGGCCATTGATCCAACAGCCGTCAAACTGGCTCCATAGTTCATCGACCTTTGAATGACGTTGATAGTCAACACTGTTTACTAATTCAGTTATTTATTTGCTAAGCATAAAAACCCACTCAAACAAAAGGCAAAGAAGAGGGCTTCATTTGCTCTGTTGGCAACTTTCGATTTAGCAGTTTTTCAGATTGAGTTTGGGGGGGGGGGGGGGGGGGGGGGAGGGGGGGGGGGGGGGGGGGGGGGGGGGGGGAGG
>JBBPDA010026618.1:0-15381 GCA_037974385.1 Arnoldichthys spilopterus | reverse complement strand
TATAGCTGTGCTTTATTGGATGTGTGAAATGCTAATCTTGAATCTACTCAATGTGCTCCAGAAGGTTCTGATGCTGGAACATTGCTGTGAGGGTTTGATTGCAGGCTGAGAGCATTGGTGTCAGGTACTGATGCTGAAACATTGCGGTGAGGATAAATGCCCTCAGTATAATCTAGTTGATCTCTTCTGGCTCCAACTTTCCACTAGTAACGTTTCTCTGTTCCAGTACATCACATCCAAATCCTTGCTGTCATGGCAAAAAATGGCCTTAGGCTCTCGTTCTGTTGGTCAGTGCTTTTCTATGGAGCTTTATACCAGGTGTTTGTGGATGATGGTGGTCCATGGAGCAGCTCAGTAGAAAGGCACTCTAGGTGCTTTTGGATGTGATGTAACAGGATGTGCTAAATTTACAGCCTCAGGGTGTGGAATTAAGTTTTCAAGACTTTGCTACAAGTGCTCTCTATCCCCCCCAAGTGTGCTTTCATGCCCTTCTCTCTTTCTGGTCCCTAGTGAGAGCCTGCTTGCGTGTCCTTGGCCTAGCATGGCTTGTTCTGCCGGTTTGACCACTGCAGAACAAATGACTAGTTATTTTGATGCACTGTAGGCGTGGTGTGAGTCCACACAGGCGTTCAGGTCTTTGATAACCGAGCGCTCTGTGCTCCTAGGTGTTAAGTTGTCTTTGTATCTGTGCTTAATCGACTTATGGACGTTGCATTCACGTTGCTTTGCCTCTGTTCAACTCCAGACTGCAGCCCAGACTGTAATTCTGTGCGTGTACCAGTGGGGGGGGGGGCAGTAATCAGACAGTCCAGAGTGTTTAATCTGTGGGGTTTGAGCTTCATCCTTCACTGTAGTAGTGAACTATGGATCAGTGTCTTTTATTAGATCTGAACCTTGAACTCCTTGTGTTTTTAAAAATCTTTATATCGATTGTCATTACTTTATTGGAAGCCAGGTCATATTTGTGTGAAGAGTCAATGTCTTAACATTTCTCTTGCATATCATTACACACACACACACCCAATTTTGATGTCTGCTCACAACCTTTGGGTTGTTTTTCAGTCTAGAATCTTCAGCCAGATGACCATATGATTTTTCTGAGCATTTTGTGGCTATTGGTTCTTCAACTGCATGTTTTGTTACAAACAGAGCATGACCTGATCCCTCCCTGTGTGGCGTCTCCTGGGTGTTTCTCTCAGGGGTGCAGAGGAGTGGGTCCCATGTGGCATCGGTCTGTCAGGAGGTAACAGAGCTGCACAAGTGTTTTTTTTTCTTCTCTTTTTATTTTTTTATTTATTTTTTAACCAGGTTGGGAGTTAAGTAAACAATATGCACTTCTCCATAATGACTTGTTTACACTGCCCGATTGTGAAAGTGGTCTGATTTTGGTCTTCACACTATACAACCTAGAGACCCCGATTAGTCACAATTAGGGCGTCAGCACCTGGACCACTGGTCTGTCTGTGCTCTATACAACAACGATCTGTCACAGCAGAAATGATTCACTACCTCACCCCAAACAGGAGTTTAAACATATCGTCCAACATAAATGAGCCACTTGTGTCCTGTGCTCTGATTGGCTGTAGCCCACCTGCAACTGGCCTAGAGGTTTATTAGTCTAGATATCTGTTCAGCAACTAGTCTTTGTAGTGTTCACACACAGCGAGTGTTCAATCACCAATCAAAGGTGAACTCGCACCCAGTCGAGAGCTTTTGACTCAAAAACGGCCTTAAAAATGTCTACTGTGAAAAAGGCATATAGCGATTGTTTGGTGAAGTCACATGTACTCCATTTGTAGTTGATAGGCCAACAAATTTGGGCCCCAATTTTCCAAATTTTGTAGTATTGTACTGAAGCTACGACTGAACATCTAATCATTTTACACCTGCTGTCCCCAGGTGCCCTGAAAGCATCTCCAGTGACTGTGTGATCAAATTTCATCACTGGATGGCGCATGCGTTTCATATCGTTTGTTTAAGGGCTAAAAAGTCCTGTGAGTGTACGTGCACAGGCTGTTGCACTTGTTTAGATTGCATGTTCTTTTATAGCAACGTCTGTTAAGGGAGGATCGGGATGCTTTAGTGTCCTCACTACAAATGTTACTGGGTTACACACACATCTGCCATAACATTAAGACCACCTGCCTAATATTGAGTAGGTTCCCCTCATGCTGCTGAAATTGGTTAGAACACAGTGCAGCACTTTTTAAACCACAGCAGCTCCTCTGTGGGATCAGACCAGACGGGCTAGCCTTCGCTCCCCACATGCATCAGTGAGCCTTGGGTGCCCATGACCAGGTTGTCCTTCCTTGGATCACTTTTGGTAGGTATGAACTACTGCACACCTGGAACACTCCTGCTGTTTGGGATGTTCTAGACAGCTTCATCACAATAAGACCTGTGTGAAAGAGTCTCAGATCCTTATTCTCCTGCTTCCTGCACATCGACTTTGAGAACTAATCGTTCATCTGCTGCCTAGTGTATCCCACCTCCCCCCCGACAGGTGCCTTTGTAGTGAAATGACTAGTCACTGTTGCGTAAAACTCATGTTTAGCAAACTGAAGTTTCTCCAAACAGGTGCCATTAGGGGACGTAAACATTTTCCACAAGGGGGAGCAATCAGCTGCTGGACCATATTTAATAATTCACAATACTGAGATGCATCAGTGCGTGAACGTGGGGTTTCTGTTTATTGGACTTTTGGTCGTACGCGAGAGAATCTGAGACGAGTAGTTAGAAGACACTCCCTTAGAGGACTAAGCTGTTAATTGCAGTGTCATGTATCTTGCTGCTAATGGTGTGTGTGTGTGTGTGTGTGTGTGTGTGTGTGTGTGTGTGCGACTGAGAGAGAGCAAGAAAGAGAAACTCTCTAGAGTTTGCAGTCATCTTCTTTCACTGTCTGCTTGTCTGTGTCTGGATACCAATCTAGGCCACAGTCTGTTAGAGATACTTTAGGGTTTTTCAGCCAAAATGTGAAAGTTTGTCATTGTGAACACACCCAACCACACAAAGTGCACCACAATGAAATGAGACCTCTGCATTTAAGCCATCCACACATGGAGCAGTGTACCGAGATGGCTTCTTGTTCAAGGGAATCTCAGTGGTACCTGGGCCGGGCAGGAAACCTACAGCTCTCGATCACTTGCAAGTCTCCCAACTAAGTGTCGCATCGTTTCATTGTACAACTGTTATGCTCTGTATCACTGAAGTGTCCAAATCAGGGTTAGCAGATATCGTCTGAGTGAACACACCCTCTGTTTAGCGGGATGATCACAGCGGGCAAATGAAGGCGCGTAATTAGTCAGATGTAAAGTTTTATTGTTGTCTGTCTGTTTTTACATAGAAGTGAATTCTCTTGGGCAGCCAAGTGGTTTTTGGCACACTCATCACCTGCTCATTAATGTGAGTGGCTGAGATGCGTGTGGCTCTCTGCTGGCTGTAATTTGCGAAGACCGGGAGATCGGGGCCTTCTTTCCAGATTAACCAATGGTGCTTTAACGAGGCCACTTTAAACGCAGTGTCCGCTGATTTAATATTGAATTACACTTGATCCATCGTCGCTCGTCTGTTTGTACGCTCCCTATTTCTCCTGTGCAGCTTTGACTCAACAGTTTTATTGAGCAATTGTGGCTGTTTTCCAGTCATGGAAACACTCTGATGATTTCGGGCACAAAAACCCATCTTCGCTGATCGTCTGCCTTTGTGCTGAAGTTTCCCTTTAAAAAGAGAACAGCACAGATTTCTCCCAGAACTGTTCACAGTGGTGGTGTATGGAACCAGACATCTGGTTCCTCTAAAGCAGGGGTGGGGTAACTAACAGGTGCGTTTTAAGCAGGAGACTAAAGGCTTATTTATGCTGGATATGGGCTGTGATATCGCAGTTAATTTCATCCACATTTGTGCACATTATTCCCAAGCTTTGATATACTTTGTCAAATTTTTGACCCTGCCCCATAGTGGACGGACTGCTCGACTTTCATGCCATCGTAATCTGCGCATGTAAGAAATGTAAAGGAGCGTAACTGAGGCCTAAAAGCTCCCTCACAGATATGGCATGGTGGTGATTCTGCCTGAGGCGTTCTGCCAGAGTTTGGAGCAGTTGTCCGGATCAGCTCTTTGTTTGTGTTTTTGCCTCAGTGTTGCATCATCTGGCTCGATTTTTCCAAAAATGCCCAACATGGTGACAACGTGCTGAGCCAGGGCCGGCATCTGCGTTCCTCAGTGACCACTGGGTGCAGTGGTGAAATTTTTATCAGCCGAGTTTTGTCTACAAGCTGGCGGTGTTGGCGGAGAAGCAGGAGGTGGGTGTTCAGAGTGTAACAGCGTGAAAATGAGATTTGAGCTCTGAGGAGAGAATGCGCGAAAGCGAGTGAATCCGTTTCCTTAGCAGGAGGATGCACAAAATCGGTCGGGTGCACTGGAGACTGGTCCATACAGCAGCATAGGGGCTGAAGTGTCCCAGGAGTTCTGTTCACTTCTATATAATGGAGAGCAATCCAGTGCGACACTGATTAAAGTGGTACGTGAAACAGTCTGAGTAGTGATGGCAAGATACACTGATGAGCCATAACATTAGCACCACCTGCCTAACACTGAGTGTGTCCCTCCTGCTGCTGGAGAAGCTCTGACTGTGCTGCACTATGTGTTCTGACCCCTTTCTATCAGAGTCAGCATCACTTTCTAAGTATCTCTTCTGTGGGATCAGACCAGACGGGTTAGTCTTTAATTGCCTACATGCATCAGTGAGCCTTTGGTGCTCATGAGCCTGTTGCCGATTTACCAGTTCGCTTTTGGTAGGTACAAACTAAGACACACGGAACACTACACAAGACCTGCCGTTTTGGAGATCATCTGACTCCGTCGTCCAGAACATCACAATAAGACCCTGGTCAAAGTGGCTCAGCTCCTTACTCTTAAAAATATTGGGCTAAATATAAAATTGGACTTTTGTTGGGTTACCTAGCAACACTCGCCTGGAGCTGTGGTTGGCCAGCCAGTCAAAAACAATGCAATTGGATAGAAGCTCATCTGCATATTGCAGAGACCAGAATTGCAATAATGATGTACAGACGATATTGAGCCACCCAGTCGCTCATATTTGTTCCCTTGGTTTTTCTGACTCTTTTACATGTGTTCCATAAGCTGTTCCTTTTAGTTATGAACATTTAAATTATCCATATAAAAATGTTTACTGTTAGAACGTTTGAAACACTTTTGCTTTCATTCATATAAAAACTCTTTTAGAGCTGATGAGCCTTCACGTCAAGCAGTGACTACGGTCCCTTGCACCTCCAGAGATTTCACGAAGCTACGTGGGCACAGCAAGCGCAAAAGGCCTGAAAAACTGCCCATTTTAAAGAGCGATACCGAAAAGGAGGAATGTACGAGCAAAAGGTGAGGAGCTCAGCAGGTCAGCCAGTGCGCCTGGAGCTTTGAGCATCTTTTCCGTTCAGTTTATTCAGCGGAGTGTGTGTGCGTATAGTTCACATAGAGAAAGGCGCTTCCAGACCAAGGCCGTTGTTCTCCATGTGGGTTTACTCCATTTAAGCTTTTGCGATCATTCATGATCCTGACACACACACGCGCACACGCACTCGTTCAACCTTCTATAGCGGTAGAGGGAAATTCCCAGAACTGGGACGCGACTAAAAATATTCTGTGATGGAGAGACAGAACGCAGAGTGTTGCATCTGCCCCTAAAAGCTCACCTTGACTTAGTTTACCAACAGTCAGTCTCCGTATTCTGTAGCCTCGAGCCTGATCCAGAAGTTTACTGCTCAGCAGTTGTTCTGGGTGGGGATGAGTTTTCATTTTAATAATTTTTCAACTTCTCTTAGGAAAACCCCCAGGTTTATGTTGTAATGAATAAAGAGATAAAGCTTAGTTTTCATTTATTGTGTCCGTATGGTATCTGAAGACTTGGGCCTGTTTATGAACTACAGAGCGATATAACAGCCAGTTGTATGTTGGACTTGTGCTGTTGCCAGTATCCAGTATTTTTCCTGTACAGATCCTCCATCAGGGACTAATGCACACATTTACCACGTCAAAATATACTGGGACTACATCTAGCTGAATTAGCATTAGTGATGGCATTTTCCAGCCAATAGAAAGTTCTGTTGGCGGATGATTTATTTATTTATTTTCTGGAACTGCAAAGGTTATGGAAGTTTAGACTATGAAGTGGGAAGTGCACTTTTGTACACTATATACAGTACACAAGCATACTGTACAATAGTGTATTGTGTATACTTCACACATACAGTGTACTGCTATATATTATGTATGGTATACTGTCTATCATGGTGTACTGTGTCTCTTATTTGTTTAGTACTTGAGAGACCCAATCGAGAGACACCGTCGGCCAGAAACAAATTCTTTGTGTGCAATCATACTTG
Source organism: Arnoldichthys spilopterus (assembly GCA_037974385.1). Classification (NCBI taxonomy): domain Eukaryota; kingdom Metazoa; phylum Chordata; class Actinopteri; order Characiformes; family Lepidarchidae; genus Arnoldichthys; species Arnoldichthys spilopterus. Next base: position 8,983 of record JBBPDA010026618.1, on the reverse strand, counting down.
GCCAAATAGTCTGATTCTGATCAAAATTAGAACTGTTTTGGCTACTTCAGGTTTAGTACTTTCTCACCCTAGAGGAATGATGAGTAAGTGTACAATGACTGCAGATGCCATTTTTAAACACTAAAGTATAGGCCCATACCCAAAGCCCAGGTAGTGGGACTGAAAATGTTGAATCCCTAATGACAACCTCGGTAGTTTCTCCCTGACTTCGTGTGAAGCAGCATGAGTGGAATCCTTAACTGATTTCTGACACACTGAACCGTTAACAGAGCCAGAGCTGCTAAAAGTCTGCACCATGCTAAGCTAACGCGCTGTAGGCTTCAGAACCTCATCTGCAGTGGCAGGGCACGTGTGATGCGTTAATTAGGGAGAGTACTGCTACTGCTAATTGGCTTTTGAAGTCGACATTAATCATTCAGCATAAGCGTAACCGTTAAACTGCTGAAGCCTATGTACCCGCGAGCCGTCTTTTCGCTCCCTTTTTGAGATCATTAGGTTTGTGAGAACAAGCTGATTACCATGTGAATGTGTAGTGAGGAATGAATGCAGCCGAGACTGTAAGGTTGGAGGCCCTTGTTTCAGTGTATTGCGTTTTTCTGCTGCTTTATAACCTCTTCGTTTGTTGTATTGTTTGCCATGTGCTTTGAGTCTATAGTAGCCCCGCCCTGTTGTCAGCTCAGCCTCCTTTCAGTGCTCCTCCCACTCCCAGCTGTCAACCAACTTTGTGTGTACACACCCCTGTTTTTGCTCCTGCTGATTGTATGATCTTTGCCATACTCCCTGTTCCCCTACTGTGTAAGTTCTGGTTTTGGTTCTGCCTGATCGTGTATTGGGTTTCTGGTGTTTGGTGTTAGTTTGACTCAAGTAAATCCATTTATACCTCAGGCTCACTGCTGCATGTGGGGAGTGAAGGCTAGTGCATCTGGTCTGATCCCACAGAAGAGCTACTGTGGTGTAGAAGGTGATGCTGACTCTGATAGAAAGGGGTCAGAGCTGTTCCAGCAGCAGGAGGGACACACTCCGTGTTAGGCAGGTGGTCTTAATGTTATGGGTAATTGCCAATTCTCACATCTCTACACACTGGTATGGCACTATGATAGCAGAAGTGTATTTTCTCCCTGTTTTTTTTTTTTTAGAGCATTAAAGATGCAAACAAATAAACAGAAGGCTGATGATGCTCAATTGCACCGTGAAGGTGATCTTTGTCCAGGATCTGCAGTGATCTCAAATCTCCCAGGCCTGTTATCAGTGTGAGTTTGCTGGTGAGCACTCTTTATTTGAGAATCAGGCTGCCAGATTAAGAACAATCAGCGTTTTAAGAAAATTAAAGTACCTTCAGGATGCTTTTTCTGTGTTCAGCTGTATCGTTTGACTGAGTGATTGCGTCAAGACACTTTGTAGACGAAGCACAGTGAGATTCTTCAGTCACGCTGTACTGTTGTAATTGTGTTGGAGGGCTGTAGTGTCCGTTTCCCCTCCACACTGATTTTCCACAGGCTTCTTCGGATTCTGCTGGTCTACAAACAAAGCCAAGACCGTGTAACAGTTTCTGCACTTGTCTGGCACGAGTAGCCGAAAAATAATGTCTTCCAGTCAACCTCCTGTCTTAGGAAATCTCTCTTGGTGTCAGTAGCAGCTCTGCTCTCGGGGTGAATTATACAGAGTGACCGTCAATAACTGAAGAGCAGTCACATTCTTAAAGCCAGTACTTTACTGACAGATCTTCAGACCCACATCTCTGTTTCTTTCTCCTCAAAATGGTCCAAACCAATTGCCATAAATCTCATCCCAGTTCGATCCTTTATTGATTGTTTTAGCTAACGACCTAATACATTTACCTTAAACTCTGCAGCGATGTGACTGTAGAGTCTCGTTTAATCTTAAACAAAAAACTGAACGGTGGATTTGAAGAATTGCATCAGTCCAGCCCTAAAATCCAGCCAGAAATTGTCACTACTGCTGACTTAAAATCGGTATCTGTCTGTCTGGCCCTTCAATGCTGCAGAACCAAGCACAAATGACGGCTCTAGGGACAAGGACCACAGCTGATTTTGAGGGTTTCTGCAGTGGCAGCTTTTAAAATTCTCACTGCGTCTCCTTCAGAGGCGTCGAGCACCTTATTAGTATTTGAGGCGGTGCAAACTGGGGCCGTTTACTCTCGTCTTTCACCGTGTGTCAGTTTTTAACTGCACAGCAGTGCGACCTGCATATACTGCCTTTTAGTTTTATTTATTTATTTTTAATTATAGTATATTAGGAGTAGGTGATTATGTAGCAGGGACCACAAAAGCCAAACGTTAGCGCTTCGCTCTAGTCCACCACTGTAATGCTCTATATTTGTGCCTGTGTGTCAGGCCAAAAAAAAAAACAAACACCCAGTGCGCATGATCTGTTGCAGTGTAAACATGTGAAATCTTAACCCTCCCATCAGCGTAAATACCAGCGATCAGTCGAATGTGGGATGAATTGGGAACACGCCCTAATGGTGAAATGGTTCAGCCACGATCCTGAACCCTCCTTGCACCAGTGATGGCCACTGCAGCTGAAAGCTCTCAGTATCATAAAGAACCTCTGCTGTTCTGAACTGAGGCAGTGCTGTAAGCGTAGAACCGAGTAACCCCAAGTATAACGTTTCCAGGGTCTGTGTTTTTACCGCTGCACACACGGCATTAAGAATGCATAAGCTCAGTTCCTGACAGGTCCCATCACACTGTGAAAGTGACCTTACCCACAATCAGCGTCTATGTGACTTCTCCCCATTAACCCTCATGCTTGGGCAACTCTCATAGGGCAAAACTGCCCAGGATTCTGAAGGTCAAACCCAGGGGGCACTGACCATCAACTCTCTTGCCTCGGTCATTTATAGCAGGCATGTCAAACTTCAGTCCTGCAGGGCCGGTGTCCAGCACAGTTTGGTGATTTCCCTGCACATAGACACCTTCTTCAACTTACCTGCCAAGTTTATTGAGCGTGTTTGAGGAGGGGAAGGACCAGGACCGGCGTTTGACACCCCTGATCTAGGGCATTACAATAAGGCCCTTGTCAAAGTGGCTCAGACAGCAGGAGTGTTGCAGCACAATAATCGATCGTCTCGGTTATCTTGTTTTCATAAATGTCAGAATCCAAAATCGTAGCTGGAAAGCAAAACTTGATTAACTGCACAGCCCTGTTCCGTTTACCACCACTGTAAAGAATTCCCAGTCTGACCCAGTTCACACCGAAGCCACTCTGTCTTAACAATGGAGTTTAGTTCAGATGTAGAAAAGTGGACACAATTCTTTAACAATAATGGGGAATTCTTCCCAGATCCTGAGATGTCAGCACCACCCCGGCTTGTCCTGTAGCTCTGTAGGCATTCGATATGGTGCAAAAGTCTTAGTCCCCTGAGTAAATGCTCAATAAAGCTGTTTATTCTAATATTGGTGTTTTTGGAGAAAAATGCATTGTCCAAATAAACACAAATAACATTAATACAGTTAAGTGTGTATACCAGTATGTTGGCTTGACCGTTCCCAGTTCTGTCCTAGTGGACGCCCAGTGTTACTGCAGGTCCCATCAAATCACTGCTTGGGGCCCAATCAGTCGTTCATTAGATGAAACCAGGAGCTGATGGAGCTTCACACAAGTCCATGCAGCAACTGGAGACATGGAGGAGAAACCTGGAGCCAAACCTGTGTCTTCTAACAGCTCACAAACCATCAGCTACTGTTCACACACAGCAGCTCGTCCTCGTTCTCTTCACTGCTACACTGTTTCACTGCATTGAGTCCAGTGTTCACATGTGTTTCTGCTGCAGCAAGAAACGGCTTCAACACGGGGGGCTAAGACTTTTGCACACTGCTGTAGATTGTTATTTAATACTAATAATAATCCAGAAGAGGCTCAAAGACCTATGGTGTGACTCTTTCACAGCCAAGGTCTTTCTCCTGAGTCAACAGGAGCAGGTGTGCATTTCATGCTCCTGTAGTGTTGGGCTCCCTTTGATCTTCTCTGTAATCTTCAGGAGATGATGGTGAGCTGCTCTTAGCCGATACATAATGGAAACCTTGATCTCCTCCTGCTTGCTAATTCATGAGGGTGTGTTACACTTTTGGAGATGTTTTGAGCTGGCTCTGTTGCCGCCGGTGTTTGAACATGCTCGTGGTGGGTAAACCAAACCCTCGGCGTCGTCCGCCGCGCTGCTGGTGTCCGTGTTTGTTTTGACCTTTGCGCGAGCTCACCGTCCTTCAGGTCTCATTAATCGCCCGGAGACACGGTTTAGCGAGCTGGAGGCAGGTGCGGCGTCTTGATTTTCAATTAGCGATGGCGTTCGCTCGAGGAGGACACTGTTACCTGGTGAAGATTGACAGGGTCAACCGCTAGCATTTGATATTCACCGCGGCGCCGAGCTGTTATGTCACACTGCAGACATGTTTCAGAAATGTTCTGAAACTGCAGGGCAGTCGAGGACCGTAGTGGAGAATTCGGAGATGCAGCACAGGCCTTAGAGGCTCCAGCTCCGTTTACAGCATTTGGCAGATGCTCTGATCCAGGGCGACGTAGACGGTGCTTTGTAGTCTACAGAGAAGACCTGCCCCTTACACCACTAAACCTGCTGATCAATCTAGATCTGGTGACATCTCCAGGTGGTTGCTACGCACCTGTCCGTCCACATGATGTCAAAGAAAAGCCCACCTTCTCCTGTTGCTGCATGTTCCCGTCGTAGGAGCCATCAGTGGTGAATGGGGGTCAGCGTGGTCTCTCTGCTCTGTAGCCTCACGGCAGACTGTGCTGCACTGTGTGTTCTGACCCCTTTCTATCAGCATCACGTATCACAGTAGCTCTTCTGTTGGATCAGACCAGACTGGCTAACCTTCACTACCCGCATCAGTAGGCCTTCGGTGCCCATGACTGTGTCATTGACCGGTCATTTTCTTGGATCATTCAGTGCTTTACAGAGATAATGAGCATAAAAAGCGAACTTTGGATGTAAACATGATTTTATTTCTATTAGGTTTGTGCTTTATGCTTTTGTGGGCCATCCCTTTCTTTTATGCGTGGTCGTCCCCGCCGTTTTCAGGTTATTCCTCAAACCCACCTGCCGTTTTCATCAGTGTTATTCACTACTTAACTGCTGTTAAATAGTATCTGTTGCTTTGCCACTTTTCTGCTACTCTTACCTTTTTGTACTGCGCTAGCTATGCAAATTTCCCTCTTGTTGGACTAATAAGTTTTTCTTCTCTCTTTATAAGGTTATTGTCAGTTTGTGGATTATGATACTTGGTAAAATGATAAAATATTTAATATATTGCATTTACGTTTTATACCCATAGTCTCGTACGCACGTTTTAATTAAATTTTTTATTTTCCCTACTTACAAAGAAGAATGTGATGTAGGTTGAAAGCATATTCACATTATGTGGTATGGTAAATTATTCAGTGTGATTTACAGCATGTGTTTATAACTGTAACCCTGCTCCGTGAGGGTTCGAGTAGTGGGTTTCTACTGGAATCTTCATGCCTAGAAAAACGTGAACCGCGTAACCCAAGTAGGCGTAGTTTCTCGCGTGTCAATCACATGCCACGGCACCTCTGTAGTGTTGGAGTGTGTTGTGCTGCACGTAATGGTGGCAGGTATAGGCTCCTACCCCACGGTCAGTCTGTTAGGGCTGCAGGCTGACCTGTTTGCTGCAGAACAGCGACAGATCTTCTGTCTTTAGTGTATAAGTGATTGTTAGGGGTGTGTGTTTTGGGGGGTGTGGGGTGCACAATTTGACCGACGCCAAACCATTTCATGGCTCATCAGCTGTCATTAGGTGGGTAATAGGAGGGCACTGTGAACGACGCCGGGAGGAGATCGCAATCATCATCAGTATTCTTCAGGTAGGGAAACAATGGACCAAGGAGTAGCAAATGCTTTTCTGAAAGCTTTTTAATTCATTGGCAGTAACCTGTGGTCACTGACGTAACTCTTTCTTGGGTTCTGTGTTGGAACTAGACAGAAGGAAAACGCTGTATATTTCAGCACAATATTATATTGTTGCACTGGTGCAATGTATCAATGTTTAAGAGACATACATCTGCTCTGAAAGCATTGCTTTTGAAGTCCACAAGATGGCGCAAGACCTCATCAGTCTGTAGAGGTGGGAGAGAAAAATTGTAGTATTTCAGTATTTTTTTTTTTTTTTTAGCATATTACATCATTGGTGCCACCGTTTGATCCAGAGAGCTGCCCCAGCATAAAAGGAAATGGGATAAAGACCTAAACAAAAAACCAAGCACACAATCTCACTTCACATCAATGACTGGATCATCAGTTTTCAAACGCTAATGTATACATGTGTTTTTTAACTTTAGTTTTAAAATTTGCCAGAGAAGCAGCACCTCTGACGTTTTTGGGTAGAATGTCCCATGGAAGCACATGGAACAGTCCAACACTGTTGAGAGGGTGATCTTGTAAATCTGGGAGTGTGGGTAAATCGAGTCTAAAAAAAAAACAAAAATCACTGGATCCCATTTAGGCCCATAATAAGTAATATTTTGTAATGAATTGTTACTATATTTATTTATTACACTACAAGACCTGGTTCTTCTCTTGTGTAGATGGTAAAGGGAGTCCGAGTGGGAGAGACGGCTGCAGAGACTCCTATACGTAGCACAGTCTGCTTCACAGTTGAGCAGTCACAGTAATAACGTATCCTGATTTTAGCATATCGTCACCTCTGAGGAGGCTCCCACACTTAATGTGTAAGCGGTCACAGGCCCAGTGAGGAAGAACGTGTTTATGGCTAAATTAAGTGTTGATTTCACACATTACCATCGTTTTCAGTGTCTGACTGTGTTTGTTGTCGGTGTAAAGTCTTTTACACTGAAAGAGTCTCATTGCCTAAGGATTCAGTTTTACCTCATTCTGGTTTTTCCCACATTTTTTAATTAAATTTTGCATTGCTTTTTTCCCGCAGGTGGGGAGCGTAGCTGTGGAGTACACGAGCTGATCTGCATCAGAAAAGGTAAGACTGCCGATCAACTGCCATGTCGATTGTCGTGGTGTGCGGAACTGAGATCCGTTCTGAGACAGGGTTTCAATAGCACGCGTGCGAGTGTTTCACACCAAACGTGTCCAAACATGTGCCTTAACAGTAGGGTAGATTTGGGTCAGTGAGTGTTCCTGGCTGCCCCCTAGTGGCTTAACGTAAATCTTGTCTGGTCTCCACGCACGTCCGTTCGACATAATCCCAATGTCCAAGTCTGTTTCCTGGTTTTACTGTAGAAGTTGGGATGCCGTGTAAAATGTAAAGTAAAAACAATGTGATTATTTGCAAAATGGCCGATGTTGAAACTGGACAAAGGCAACAAATAACTTGTAGTGCTAACGATGCGGCTGGTGCAACATCTCTCCACTTTTGTTTTTATGCCCATTTTATCTGGGTAGGGCCGACTGAATGGCCTGTGTGTACAATAGAAGTAGCCTTGCCTTGTGTAAAGGGGAACTCCAGGAATCTATCGGTTTGTTTTCTGAGCTGATTACAGGATCAGTTCGAGTTGGTCGGGCTAATTTTAATGTGTGCAACACCTGTTGCTTCCATTCTGAGTGAGGAGGAAGCAGAACATGTAAGAAAAGTTGTGTTTTCTAGTACAAGTGGGTGTGTAAACGTGGGCCCTGGAGAGCTCTTGTGTTCTGCCAGTATATATGTGGGAGTGTACTGTGTGTGTGTGTGTGTGTGTGTGTGTGTGTGTGTGTGTGTGTGTGTGTGTGTGTGTGTGTGTGTGTGTGTGTGTGTCGGGCTATGTGGGAGTGCAGTGTACTTGAAGCCAGTCTGAGCGTTCTGACATGACGGTGCCTGTTTCTATGACAACATCACCAAGCAACAGCATCCAGGACCAAAACGCTGTATCACACTCTTACACAACAGAAGCGGCGACCGAAATAAACCACAGGCCTTTAATGAGCCTCCTGTTGGTTCTAAGGGGATCGCGCTTTTCTGGCCGAGTGCCGGCTGGCGCGTGAGGCGCATGGGTGCAGTAATGTCCCCGGTTTGTGAGGTTTGCGTTTCTGAGCTCCTGCTCTTTCTCCTGCCACTCCTTCGTTAGTCCAGGTGTGCCTTTTCTCTCGTCTCTCCTCATTGACCCATTTTGTTCTTCGTCTGACCCAAATTTAGCTCCCTGTGACGCACGTCTTGAGGGCCACAGGTGCACTGGGTCCCACAGTGGCAAACAGCTTTCATCTCATTTATTGATTTAAAAAAAAAAAAAATTATATTTGCTGTGTAAGTGTAAATACTTTTATTATGAAAAGCATTTTCCCTCTGCTTGGGTTGGTGTTTATGGGTAATAAATGTGGGTCTAACGTTAGTGTCTAACTGTAAATACACTATAATCATGACTGCAGCAGCAGTGTAACCACCGGTGATTTCACTGTTGCCAGTGGTTCACAGTAGTGCAGCTTATGTAATTACATGTTTATCTATCTGTTTTACTGATGTAATGACATGGTGTAGGATTCACTTATTACATTTTATTACAAAGAATGCCTGTCATTACGTTAATGCATAGGACGCGATCTGCTAATCACATGTTACATTGAGTATGTGAGTCCTTGCATGCGGTTACTTTAGGAAACCCTTATTACATGTAATTACAACAGCTTGTTCTATGTAATGACATGTTACTAAGCATACACTTGTAATTGCATGTTACTAAGCATACACTTGTAATTACATGCTACTAAGCGTACACTTGTAATTACATGCTACTAAGCGTACACTTGTAATTACATGTTACTAAGCATACACTTGTAATTACATGTTACTAAGCGTACACTTGTAATTACATGTTACTAAGCGTACACTTGTAATTACATGTTACTAAGCGTACACTTGTAATTACATGTTACTAAGCATACACTTGTAATTACATGTTACTAAGCATACACTTGTAATTGCATGTTACTAAGCATACACTTGTAATTGCATGTTACTAAGCATACACTTGTAATTACATGTTA
>JBBPDA010026607.1:0-15382 GCA_037974385.1 Arnoldichthys spilopterus | reverse complement strand
AGAGAGAGAGAGAGAGAGAGAGAGAGAGAGAGAGAGAGAGAGAGAGAGAGAGAGAGAGAGAGAGAGAGAAGGAAGAGAGAGGTGGAGAAAAATGAATGAACAGAGACCAATAGAAAGAGGCAGAGAGGTGAGAGATGCTAGAAAGACAGGAGACAGAAAGAAGAGAAAGAATGAAGTGATAAAATGAAGAGAGAGAGAGTAAAAAGATAGAAGGAAGGGTGTGAGTGATCAGAAAGAGAACAAAGAAGAGAAGGAGTGAAGAGAGATAGACTTAAGAGACAGAGAATAAGAAATGAAAAAGGAAAAGAGAGTGAATGAACAACGAGTGTCTGTGTGTGAGAGGGAGACACAGAAAGAGAGAAAGAAGATAAAAGACAGAATTAAGAGATGATAGTCTATGAAGAGACAAAAGGAAGATAAAATGAAGAGAAACAGACCGAAGAATAAAGACAGAAGAAAGAGGGTGATTGAAGTGTGTGTTTGTTGGAGAGAGAGAGAGAGAGAGAGAGAGAGAGAGAGGGTGAGTAAGTGAGTATGTAGTGTGTGTGTGTGTGTGTGTGAGAGAGAGAGAGAGAGAGAGAGAGAGAAAGAGAACGAAAGAGGGAGAGAGATTCAAAAAGAAGAGAAACAGTATACAGACTAAGTCCTAAACCGGAGAACTTCTGCATTGTTGTGCTTTTCTTTTGAGTTTTGCAGCTTTATCAGGCTCTGGAATCTTAAGCAGTGCTCGTCTAGTTCACGTGAACATGCGGCTTGCATAAAGACTTTCAGCGCTGTTTTCACAAAGAAAACTGAGCTGAATTCACACCCGTTTAGTTTTACTGAATGTGAACACTGATCAGAGCTATGTGGATTGCAGTCTAGCGCCCACAGATGTTGCAGTGAGATTCCCAGACTGGGTCGGGGTGGGGGTGGGGGGTTTCCACAGCGGACTAAAGCTGGAGAAGTCCAAGAAAACAGAACAACACTGCAATAATTTGCATATGTATGTATTGTATGTCCAGAGATGCGCGGAGCTTGTTTTTCTTACATTGTGGGACTCATAATGTTGAGCTTTCCTCAACTTTAGCAGAGCCACAGCAGCTTCATCCATTTCACACATGCAAACACAACATCAGCCTGCTGTTCATAAGACCTGCACACCATGCACGAGAAGCGTCGTGGAACTTTAACACAGCAGCGAAGTGAGGAGGAGGTGAAAAGAGCGTGACAGTACCTCGAAACGATACTTTGGCGATCCGGTCCCCCTTCCCACGGAGCTCCGTGACCGTTTTCAGATACACCACCAAAGCCATGGCAGTTAGAAGGAAATCCACACACACACGCACGCCAGAAAAGTCTTTACACTGCCTGTTTCTTTAAACTACAGCGATCCGGCTGCTACTAAAACCGCTCTTTTCTCTACATTTCTTTGTAAGATGAGCGAACATGTCCCCGTGAATAACATCAGCTGTGTCCTCTGCCTTCAAAAGAGCCATGAATAATTAAGGCGCTTTCGTTTTTCCAGCTTTACACCGAGTGCGGCGCCTCTGCTCTGAGCCCTCCACTCCTTTAATACTAATGTGCGCTGCTCTGCGCTGCTCACGCCATGCTATACGCCGCGATGTTGCGGGCTGCCACCAGGGGGCGGTGCCACCGGTGATGCCGAAAGCGCAGTGGTGATAGAAATTCGCCAGTGTCCACACGGCGTAAGCAAATCCCAAGAGCTAATGCTTATCGTAGACATTTATAACATTATTGCCAATCACACGGTTGATCAACAACTGCTTGTAAATTAAAGCCATAAGAGAGACCAATGCCACTGCATTTTCACATTAAAGCTTTTATTCAGTTAATGCACTATAGATGGGGTATTGGAGATGTAGCCAATGCTGAAGTATGTCTTTGGTTCTGGTGCCAGAGAGTGCGTGGCTGTAGAATTTGGCTGGAAGAGCATTGTTATTCACCTTGAATGTTGCTCGTGGTTGGCACCGGCTTTGTGGATAGTATAGAACAAGGAATAAATGCAAACTATTTTTTTCTCCGAAAGTTCCCAATACTCTTCGGATCTAACTCAAAGAAGGCTCTGCAAAATACTGTTTGCTGTACCTTAGCCTTTGCAAAGCTGAGATAACTGAAGGCAAAAACGTTCAAATATGTCCTCTGTCCAATCACAGTTTTTTACAGTGTGTTTTGCAGCACCCTGCAACAAAAAACAGCAAGAGTGAGTTGTTGTGGTCAAAATAATGCAGGGTCATTTTGTAACTATGCCACATCATTCATTCATACTACTACTAATAATAATAAACATATTTGCTATAGCATCTTTCATGCAATATGTGCAGCTCACAGTACAGTAAAGCATTCATATGTAAATAGACCTACATAACAAGATGGACAAATAAACATAATTAAGATACAATTAAATCTAGTGAAAAATTCAATTCAATAAAAATTTTAAAATATAAAAATAAAGGGAAATCATAACAAGTACAATACAACATTTAAAGGAAGTGCAGCTCTAAACAAATATTAGTATGAAACCTTCCTTTCTGGTATTACAAATTCATATAGAGACGTTTATTAATCTCAGCCTACGTCCATGTCCTGCCTCTTCTACCATAACTAGAACAAAGGACTTCGCTTTTTATGCAGCTCGTATATAGCCTGTGGATAATGTATAATGGTATATCTGCAGTTCTAGTAGCTATTCTGTCCAAATTGCGTCCCGCGCGCTTGAAGCGAGCATAAACAGTACAAAACGCGTCATAAAAGGCTCCGCGAACGCAGATTTGGCGCCAATTCTGTCAAATTGACGGCGTCGTAACAATACGGCACGCCTGAGTCACGTGGAGGATTAAGCAGTTGCCAGGCAACTCTGTGTTGTGGCTTTACGGGGGACGCTCTGTCAGTCCTGCACTGTAGTCAGACTCCAGCATGTCAGGCACGACTTTCAGGGAATCTGGCACCCTCATCACACACAACAACGCAGCATACATTCCAGTGTCTCTGATGCCGGGGTAAACACAACACACACTGATCAATTCTTTACATACTAATGCATGTTACTGCAGACAAGAACTGCACTTAATCATAATGACCAGCCTATAGCCTATTACATGATTTTCCATTAGACCACAGCTGTCTATACAGTGGGACACAGATTTCAGTTATTTTTGCTATATCAAATAATCTATACATCATGTGAATCAAGCTAATAAATCTGCTGCTAAATTGTTTAGGTACACAGGACATGTGCCAACGACCAAGTTCCAGTATGGGGTCACATTTGGGAATGGAACCGTAAAGTATTTTTTGGACTCGCGGTGTGCAGCCATGATTCCCAGTACAGGTCAGTATGGGTCAGGCGGCATGTTCCCTTCCATCTGCTCCAGGACTGGAGGTTTGCTCACTAACCAGCACTCATGGAACAGAGACAGCCCCTACTGGGCACGTTACAACATAGATTTCCAACGCCAAGAAGAGATCAAGCACTTTAATGAGGTGAGGAATGTATTGTGCTGAATGATCTTTAGCAGACTTCTACTGTATAGACCTCAGCTAAGACCAGAGAACCTGAACTCATAAAAAAGTGCTGAAAATGGTTATTTGTTTGTGTTTTTCTAAACAACACCAATTCACCGGAAGGTTCTTTAGGAAATCAAAGGTTGTTCTTCCACTGTACCATTCTGAAGAACCATCTATTTTTAGGGGAGGGGGGTGTAGAAATATAGATTAATATGAGAAATGTTAGACAAGACAGAGCACAAGTCAACCCATGAAGGAGATGCTCCATGGAATAAGGTACATGCCATGTTTCCTCACTGTCTCTTGTCTTCCAGTTGGCACAGATACACAGGAAGAACTACAAAGACAAGACTGGCACACTGCAGCCTGTCAGTTACTTCACCATTCCAGTGAAGGAACGTGAGAAGTACTCCCAGGAAGCCATGTAAGAACACAGAGGACACAGGGTTGTCAATGCAGACAGTAGACTTGGCACTGCTTAGATAAGACTGATAGACAGATTAAAAATGTATTAATCCCACAGGATACTGCAGGGTTACAGCAGCAGTAACAAAGACAGTGATGCTGGTTCATTTTGCATTCACAGAGATACAGCCTGTGTTAGTGTGCTCCATGTCTGCACAACACTGTTATTCTTTTATACGCCCTGTAATTCAGATTTCACCCACATTCAGTGCATTAACGTTTAACTCTAATTACCCATGTTGAGTAACTGTTTAAGTGTACTATAAAAACAGTATATTATTGTTGATTTTATTTCACAAACATTTCATATCGTTGCTGTACGACCAAAACCTTGTATCTCCATTTTGTCATTTTATACATTTTAACAAAATTTTAAAACAACTACTGCTATTTACATTATGTCAAATTTTTACAATAAGTGAAGCAAAATAAACGTTTTTATTTTACATTTTATATGAACCACCATTATAATTTAAGAAGATTTTGTGCTTGTTTTGTAAAGTTGCCATTTTGGAGATGACAACAATGTATTTGTGTGACAGCAACAATATTTTTCAAGCATCCTGGATATGAAATACACTCAAAAGGGGGATGGTACAGGCATAAAGGGTTCTTTGAGCAGTGCCACAGAGGAACCGTTATCATTTCCCAAAACAGAAATGAATTTTAGAAAATGAGAACCTGTTTAAATGTGTAAAGAACCTGCACCTAATGTAAAAGTTCTGTACCAATTCACCAATCCTAGAATATTCTTTAAGCTTTAAAAAAGTTCTAAAGGTCTCATTTACAATAAAAGCTCTTTTTAAAAGCAGTCTATCAAAGGATTCTCAAGGACACCAAATCTGGCACCCTAATCTTATAGAGTGTATCAAAGAACATGAAACTATACATTCTAACTATTTAAAAAAAAATTATACAATTATACACATTTGCATGCTTATTGCTCAGTAAATCTTTGTTACTCTTTGTGGAGTGTATTGCCTGCAGTTTTGTGGCAGTATAGTGAATAGTTGGCTCAGCTGTCTTTAGGACTATGAAACATTTAGATAGTAGGATGTGAAGAAATAAATAAGTAACAATGAGACATTGACACCATCACTTGTTACTGACACAGGAGGGACAACATGCAGCAGGTCACCAGGAGGAAGCAGCTACACCCTTAAAAACAAAGGTTCCTAAATGGTTAGAAATAGGAAATATATTGAACTGTTATTGATCAATTTATCAATTATGTAATGAAAAAATGCTTGGAAAAAGCACCTTCACACACACTTGTCAATTGCAAAATTGTTCTTTAAAGAACCACACACTGATATGTTTTTAGGGGAACCAAAAACAGTGCTTCTGGCCTTGCTCTGAGGACCCTGTTCTTCCCCCTTTATTTATAAGAAAATCGGGACAATGTTTTAAACAAAAGTTTAACTAAGTTAAAACTGTAGAACTGGGATTCATTCTCAAATCCCCTCACCCCATTACACACATGCACACACTTGCCCACACCCACACCCACACAGATCTAATTGGCCCTTACTCTGAGGTACCCTGAAGCGGATAGAGAGCATGGTTGCCGGATGGTTATTTGTAATGCAGGCCTATCTGCTGACACAGTACTTTGGGCTATCTGTAGCCTGGTGCTTTGATATCTCTTGGGCTCTGTTTAGGTTTGTTTAGTTTTGCTATTTTCAGCACCCATAAGACACATTCCCACCTAAAAACTGGGAATCTGTGGGGGGGTTTTCTAGTGTGATTAGATATGAGATGTGTAGTTAAGATCTTGAGTGCTTCTTCTCATGTATTTATGTGAGAATCTTTGTTACACATCTTTATATTTATTCTTGAGATCTTCTTACTTTTTTGAGTGTTCGTTTAGGATACTTAGTCCCCTGTTTTTGCACTTGATGAGACAGCTCGGATTGTTGCTGTGTGAAGCGTGGCACAAAAGCCCAAATATTAAAGTTTCCTTGAAAAGCCTCTAAGAATGGATGGATGGATGGGTGGATGGATTATTAAGCATAAAGGAAACTACAGGGTTGCAGCAGCAACAAAAAGGGCTGTGGAAATGCAGAAACAAACTAAAAGTTAAAAGAATTACCACAGACTTAACACTAGGGTTAAATGCAGATGACCGTCTACATATGATACAACTGAGGTCGTCCTTAATGACATCATAAAATATGCAATAGGGTATTGTACATATGTAAACACTGAGAAGTGAAGCATTGAGTTTACTTGATTCAAGTGTGCGCATCATTTCCACATTAAGATCATGCATCAACATATTTTTTGGCAAAGAAAAACTAAAAGACAAAATTATCCTGACAATTTTATTAATTCATCACAAATCAAGTAAATCCAATCACTTTTAGTGTATTGTTCCTGTTGAGAAAATGACAGAACATACTTTTATTAATCATTTTTATTAATCAATAAAATATGGATGATATGACCATAGTGACTTTCTACCTATGAAGAAGATGAGGTCAGCAGCAGTGCGCCCCTACCAGACCCTGCCATCAGGCATCAGGACCTCAGTGGATGACCGCCTCAGGAGAGATGTGTTCTTTGAGCGTAGATGACTCGCATGGCCAGCAGAGGGTGGTGAACACAAAGCTTTGAAATAAAGAAGAAGTGAAATACTCAGAGTTAGTTGTGTGGTGTATGTGAACATTAGGGAAGATTCTGAAGAGTTTATGCTTTTAAACTGCAAGTCTAGATACGTCTATCTTATATCTTCTGGGTACAGTTCCCCTCTCTCTTTTTTTTTACAGTGAGAGAAGGAACGAGAGAGGTTCTCCGCCTACGTTCTGCATGTGAATAATACATTGAACCCAAGAGGTTGTGTTATACCACTAATAGCAAATAAAGGGAACTATTGCTGTAAGATGAGTTGCATGCATGGAAGTGATCAGTCTAAGTCAACATGTAAATTTATTACTACAGTCAGATAAACATGTGGGCTTTCTTACCAAAACCCATTAAGTCACTCAGTTTATCTTCTCTGGAGCCCAAGATGCTTGCAGTCACATATAAACACTCTTTATGTAAGATGTTACATGGCAAGACTGTGGGCAATCTATCGTCTTACAGTGAGCATGCAAAGCGCTGACAACAAAGCATCCCGTCATAGTCTGGCATCATTTGATCATCAAATAGCAGATGGTTTAAACTAAAATCTTATGCCAACCAATCAAGCATCAAATACAGTCATATGTTAACTACCCACCCACGCATGATACCCAGGTAAAGTAATTTATGTGTCATTGTAAACACACTCAATTACACACAAAATGCACCGCAACAAAAAGTGACCTCTGCAATTTACCCATCAAATGTGCACATGTGGAGCAGCGTGCAGCTATGAAAAGCTCCCAGGGGGCAGTGTAGTGACACAGTACCTCGCTCAATGGTACCTCAGTGCTGGGGCTTAAAACATGCAACCTTCTGTTCACATGGTCCTAATGGCAAGGCCACCACTTCTCCAGCCTGGTTCAGTGTTTATTAAAATTACAAAGAACAAGGTTGGAGACAAGGGGAAAATGACAAAATGGTTGAAATTGTAAGTGTTACTTATGGTTATATGAGATAAAATTATTTCAATTTATTTCAAAGCACATGCCATGTTTTAGAGCACCCTTGCATTTTTGTGCACACCTCATTTGCCCATTAAAAGCTTGGGGGACATTTTGTCTTCTTCATAAATGATTATATTGTTGCTGTAATTTCTTATTTAAGTGCATAAAGCACCATTTATTAATTCAGTGAAACAATAGTGCTCTGAATTTAAACAAAGTGTCAAATAGTTGCTTAGTACAATATGTTCATAAGAACATAGAATCCTTGCCAAAAGAAGCCAACTGAAGGCAGCAACACATGCTGTATAACAATAGATTCATTAGTGTGACACATTTGGATCAGGGACCATTTTTCAGTGTTTGATGCTCATAATAAAAAGAAAACCTCCACACAATGTAGAAAATGTTCTACAGCAATTAAAGGCTTTTAACTTCAAGAGTTTCTGAAAAGGTTCTTCAAGAAATCGTCTTCTGAAACACTGCTAATGAAACCAGAAGTAGTTACAGCAATGGTCACCAACTGCATTTAGCCTGACTGGGGACCACCCTTTTTCTAAAGACAAGCATCAAGACTCTTCTCAGTTTAGGCACTTAAGTGCTGGAATTAATTTGCCCTAACCATTAGAACTGCAGAGTCCCTCGCTGTCTTCAAACAACTGAAGAACCACCTCTTAAAAGAGCAATTAGGACAACATCCATCCATCCATTTTCTAAACCGCTTCCCGTTTTTGGGTCACGGGGAAGCTGCAGCCAATCCCAGCTGAGAGGCCTAAGGCAGGGTACACCCAGGACAAGAGGCCAACCCATCGCAGTTCAACACATAGACAGACAACCATTCATACACACATTCATACCTACAGGCAATTTTAGAGTATCCAATCAACCTACTGCAAACCTTTGAACCGTGGGAGGAAACCAGGGTACCCACGCGAAGGTTTATGAGGAAACCCACGCGAACACGGGGAGAGCTGCACAGAAAGGCACCCGGGGATCGAACCCAGGACCTTCTCGCTGTGAGGCGACAGTGCTAACCACTGCACCACCACCACTGCCCCAGGACAACATCATGCCTCAAATTAACTAACAATCTTTTTTACAACTAAAAATATAATTTTACTGGTGTGAAGAACAGACTTTCTCTGTAGACTACAAAGCACCTGTGTATGTTACTCTGGAAAAGAGCATCTGCCAAATGCGGCAAATGTAATGTAAAGCTCTAATTGACCTGATCTAATCTGATAATTATATCTCTCAGAAGTCCGTGCTTAGCTGAATGACATGAGTTAGATTTGAGGTAGAGCTAAAATTTGCAGGAAGAGGAGAAGAGTTAGGGTGCAGCTCCATCCAGTGCTTCTGAGATTAGTTGGCAATCTTTTGTAGATGCAGTGTGTGTGTGTGTATGTGTGTGTGTACATGTGTTCTCATAATGATAGAAATACAGGAATATCTGGATATTTTGCTGATCTTCACAAGGAACCATGCTGTTTTCTCCACAAATGCAACTTTTTTAGGACAAACTAATGAGCAGAAAGATTGTCTTTGCTTTACTAAGGTTAAGGTTGTGGTTGGGTTTAGGTGTTTGTGCAGCATTACTGAAATACAGCATTACAGCAGTCATTGTACTGTACTCACAAAGATACCAATACCAACCTGTGTGTCTGTGTTTTCTGGACTACATAGTCTATCTGCTCTTGTTCCTATGGAGTGCAGGGCAGTGAGGTGGATGTTCGCACAGCTCTACACTCTCATGCAGAAAGCCAGTGTGGAGGGCCTGAGTGTGGAGACTGGCTGTAGTACTGCTGTGTTCATAGAGCACAGTCTGTGGACAAACAGGCTCCAGCAACATCAACAAGAACGAGCGCAGGATCCTCCGAGTCACTGTTTCATTCTTTTACTTCTGCTTAACTCTGGACTCATCCATGTGCCTCGGAACTAATCAACCACACACGCTTTGCGGTGGTACTCTGGAGAGGGCGCGCGCTCCAGTCCTGCGTGAGCCCCATTAGAGGGAGCCATAGCGCTGGGAGCGCGCACAGCACCGCTGAGGTGTATAGCGCGCGAATCCCTCTACCACCCTCTCCCGCCCCCTCCCAAACCAGCGTCCGCGTGTGTAGCTGCCGCGCGCCACTGCTCCTCCATTAGCCATGAGTCCCGCCGCAGCACGCGCACTCCTCGCGCTCCTGCTCGCGCTCTGCGCCCTCAGCCCGCAGCTCAAAGGTAGGAGCCACATGCACGCGCGCGCTCAGCGCTAGTGCACTTCAGAAGAGGGGAAAGAAGGACAAAGGGATGACAATTAGCTATAGCTTGAAGGTTTAGTCATTATTATTATTATTTTGTTTATTTAATTAGGGATGTTTTGGCAATTGCATAAGTTTAAAAGAAAAATCCCACTGGTATGTTATTAGCCAATGGTCAGGGTTGAGAAATGCTGCAGTGGTTTTTGTTGCTGGTCTGTGCTCTGGAAACTGTCTGTGCTGAGCATCCAGATTTGTGAGCTCTGAAGATTGGTACTACAGTTTACGAGGCAAAGTGTATTTATAGGCTGAAAGAAGAGACAGAAAATACTATAAAAAATATGGGCCACTGTCAAATAAGGCAAAAGGGCAAAAAAAAGTCTTTTAACCAGTGACAAACATTTTTTCGTTTGTTCTTAACAAAAAGCACGACCATGCAAGTGTGATGGTACATGATCCTTAGAATTGACATTATCCTAATGTGTTAATTAGCAGCACATGCATATAATATTTTACATTTCCTCCCAAAGTAAAATGATAGATGACTGTTGTGTCTTTGTGAAATTTCTGAGGAGGCTTTGAGTCCAAGAATTTCATTGCTGGTAATGATGTTCCACTGTTGCCTGTATGACAATAAAACTTAAACTTGAACTTATTCATGCTCAAACTGATTCACACATTTGGATGCTGGAAATGTCAAGAAAGCCAGATTTCTTTATAAATGTAACCCTGATGTGAAATGTAGCAGAAATGCATACATTTTACCAAAATTTCTATTATTGCTTTTTGCATATTACACTCTCAGTGTTACACAGGTTAATGTGTTTGTAAAATTCTTGAACATTGAATCTTAAAATTACAGTGTGGCAAGTCCCAAACTCTGCAGCTTAAATTAATTTTAATGGACACTTCATTCACCTTTCCAGGAGAAAGGCACATAATTGTATATACCTCATTTCTGGTAAAGTTCAGACATTTTGTAAAATGCAATAACAGAAATCAGTAGCTTGTAAATTCTATCAAACTATGATTTACTGACAAAAGTACAAAGAAATTAATTTAAATGTTTTCACTGACCAAGCTGATTGTATTTTGTAAATATAAACTGGAATTTCATGCCTGCAACACGCACAAAAAAGTTGGGAGGTCAAAATAAGAATGAAAGTTTATAGAATGTTCAGACTACACCAAACTTTACAATTTCACAATAAGCAGGTAAACAAAAGGTGATGGTATAGTGACTATGAAAAGAGCATCTACTAAAGGCTAGGTCTTTGTAAGCAAAAGATGGGCTGTGGCTTATCATGCTATGCCAAACTTTCCCTAAACTGTCCTTTAAAAAGGAAGATTTCTCAGTGCAAGATTGCAAACAATTCAGGGCTTTCACCATCTCCAGTACGTAATACTGCGAAAAAATTCAGGGAGTCCAGAAAAATTGCAGTCCGTGTAGGTGAAGACCTGAAACCACTGTTGAATGTGCATGACCTTTGAGCATTTGAAAAGCACTGCATGAGAATCCATCATGCTGCTGTAATAAATATCGCCAAATGAACTCAGGAAAACTTTGACAATCTGTTATCAGTTAACACAATCCATTAAGAATTGCGACCTGAAACTATTACACAAAGAAAAAACCTAAAGCAGAAATGCTGCCGAGTCATTTCAGATGGACTTAAAGACAGTGGAAATGTGTGCTGTGGTCAGATGAGTCTTGTTTTAGCTTGTTTGCAGAAAAATGGACATGAAGTTCACAGCGCCAGAGATGAAATGGACCATCTAGATTGCTAAAGAGACAAAAGTCTACATATCTTATAATTTGGGAGTGCATCAATGTCCATGGCATTATGGTCTTGAATATGTATAAAGTTAACATGGACAAGGATGCCTATGTTGGGATTTTAGAGAGACATATGCTGCTGCTATGACTTTTTGAGTTTTCCCAGGAAGTCCATGTTTATTTCAGCAAGACTAAGCCAGGCCTCATTCTGCATGTTCTAAAACAGGGTGTCTTTATAGTTACAGAATGCATGTGCTTTACTGACAACAGTCCAGATCTGTTACCTACTGAAAATGTAGAGCTTTATTAAAGAAGAACCAGACAATGACCACCACAGACTGTTGAGCAGCCAAAATCTTGTATCAAGCAAGAATTGGCAAAAATTCCACTTCCAAAACAACTTCTTACTCCCCCAACAGTGTAATAAAAAATAACAGTGAAATTAAAAATATAGGTTATGTATCAAATTAGTAAACATGTCTCTGTCCCAACATGTTTTAAAGTGTGATGTATTAATTTAAACTTGTTTATATTTTCACAAAACATTTAAGCTGGTTAGTGAAAATGGGATTGTTGTCCTTGAACTTTTGTTAGTTAAATAAAGGTTCTAGACATTTAACAAAACACAGATTTTTATTATTATTATTTTATTATATTTTACAAAATGTTCTGGAAATGTAGATTTTATGTAGAATATAAATTTATATAAGATCAAAAACCTGGAGTTAAGATATATGTATTGATACAATGCAATTTAAAATATTTTAAAAATACCATTACTTTCCCTAACTAAAGGTGCTAAAATTGCCCCCTTGAGAGTTCCACCCCAGTAACAGTTTATTACCTTTTAAGTCATTGGTGCAATCTGAACAGCTTCATTCTGCATCCCATTCAACGTGACAGAGATTAGATCATAAAGTGTATGGTTAAAATCAGACACACACATGGTGGTGAACGTGCCAGAGTGATCTAATGTTTCTGAAGTAACACTTCCTCAACCAATACCCAAAAGGACTGAAGAGAGGAGGAGAGTCAGGAGGAGACTGGCTAAAGATTCTGAACTGGACTTGCTAGTAATCTGTGCCGAATTTGGACTTAGAGAATCAGAATTGTCAGTTGTGAATTAAACCTAAGTCTTCTCAATCCCTTTTTGTGTCTGATTTTAACCATATAATCATGATCATGTGCCGAGCTCACCCTAAACGAAGCCTGTAGGTGGTAACTCAACACTGTATGTGTAAATGCATTGCTGGGATCTGTATTCAGTTCCACTGTGAAACTGTGCCTTGGTCTGACTCACAGTTGTAATGCACATGTTTTTTCATTCACTTTTAATTATGCAGTGAGGAAAGTAATACAGCACAACAACCACAGTGACACAGTGACATGATGCCACCCATATGCTTACTTGTGTATGCAGTGATCAGATTCAAGAGCTACAATTTATAGACACTAAAAATAAGTTACAGTCAGTTTAATGTGGTTTAAATATGAGCACAATGGGATTATGATCAACAAACATATTGTTACTATGCAGAGAAAGCCATGTATCTGATGTTCGTGAGTGTCAGCATTTCTTCAAGGAGAGGTCAGGGTCAGCAAAATTATTTTTAAAGGCTTTATTTAAAGGAGAGAGAGAGCAATTTAAAGTAAATTGAAAGGCTTCTGGAAGAAAGATTCTCCCCTATACGGGGGAGCTCCCAAAGACAAGGTTAGGCAGAAATCAGGACTGCAGAGCTTCAAATGGCATTGAAGGTCTCTGAGCACTCTGAATGATGATCAGCAAGAGATTATTTGCCAGTCAGAAATACTGTTTGCCACCTATCAAACCAGTTTCAACCAGATGTTACTGTCATGGGGGCAGAAGTGCCAAAAAGTTACGATGGAGTGTCCTTGTTAGGAGATGACATACTTGGTTATGTGTAAGTTAAGATAGGAGTGAAATGAACATTTAATCTAGTAAAGAACAAAACGTTCTTCTAAAAGGGTCTATTTGGTTCTGGGGACATACACTTAATGGTTTTACGGCCTACAGATGGTTAGGTGTCAAGGGTCCTGAACTTTAAGGGTGTGACAACCTCAGGCCTTGGGCAGGATTCACAATATACATTTTTTTTTTCTTTTTGCATTAACACAGAAGCTGACCTTTACATTGTGTGAAACTTCCATGAAGAGCAGATCAATAGAAATGCTACAAAATCACATTTTTCAAAAAAATTCCTTCTATTAACTTACATTTGATTTCAGGAACATTTTGCCTTCTCCTGCAAAGTTACAGTTTTTGTAAGGATAGGTGGTTGTTGGAAGCAAATGCTAGGCTGCGGTATAATGAGGTTTATTGACACAACAGACTAATACTAGGAACAGAACTAAGACTATTGACATAGGAACACAGACTAAGGATAAGACAGGGTATACTTACAGCTTACAACAGGATTCAAAGGTAACATATAACTGACACGGGCTGTGACCAACACACGAGACTGTAAAGGGTCACATGACAAACAACACCTGACAAAGATGAGACAAGGGAGCAATGAAGAGGTGTGCAAGGCGGAACAATGGGCGTGGAACAAGGCGGGGTTAGGACATAAACATAAACACAAGACAGGAAAGGAGCACATGGGGAAAACCAAAATAACCACAGACAGGGAACGTGGCACGATGAGACGTGACAGTTTTTTAGATTAGTATATTGTCCCTTGCACAGGGACAATATACTACAGGCTGATTTCCTGAACAGGGAGCCTGTTTCCATTAACAGAGTAATGCAGTTAAAGCCCAGGCTCAGTTGCTGACTAAGGAACCAGCGAGAATAGTATAAAGGTTTGAAGATATCTGGGCATCTAATGTTTTTTTGGAACATTGCTGTGAGAATTTGATTGTCTTCAGTCACAAGAGCATTACTGAGATAAGGTGCTGATGCTGAATGATGAGGTCTGGATGACAAACATGGCTCCAACTCATCCTAAAGGCTGCATGGTCCTGGGGTTGACTGTGACTGCATTTTACTGACAGTGCTTTTCTATAATATGGATTATAAAAAGCAATTTGAAGTCTGTGTCAGTAATGACTGCACTTTAAATTATTAACGATTCACAAAAGAATACACTTCTGGACATGTAGTGTAATTTCTTCTCTCTATGCTTGCCATTGAATCAGAAATCATCTTAAAAAATCTCAGTAATCTCACAAATCTCAAAAATCTAATGGTGAATTAAGATCTTGGTCTCAGCCTTAATCTTAATCTGGTAAAATCGTCCATAAAGTTTTTACCTTCATACCCTAGGAAATCCTGAGCTATAGGAGGCATCGTGAAAGAGCAGTTTGGTCCTGAACACTAATGGAAAAAGTTCTCAGACTGAGAGAAGTGTGCCAAAATGCAAGAAAATAAAGAGTGACCTCACTGAACACTCAGCTAGGAGAATAAAGCTCTCTGTACAGAACACAAGGTCTGCAAAAGAGCAGCAGAACGTCTCTTAACTTGCCCTTAACGCCTTCATATATTGTTACTGCTGTAGAGAGATGTTCAGGTGAAATGGCCACATGTTGTATACAATGATCTTGGTGGGATGTTAGCAGATAGTGCTGCAATCAGCACGTGTCTCAACACATTAGAACAATGCTGAAGAAACTGGAGTCTTCAGCTTTAACGGGTCGTCTGGGAGTTTATGAGCAGATGTTTTGGACATCGTTTCACCCTTAGATCGTGAAATCAATTTGGTCCAGACTCATTTCTTCCTCTCTCTTTCTCTCTTTCTCTCTCTCTCTATCTATCTATCTATCTATCTATCTATCTATCTATCTATCTATCTATCTATCTATCT